>VYZV01016404.1:97225-137078 GCA_013401275.1 Pandion haliaetus
GGGAATGACTGACAGAGAGACAGAACGATCACAAAAAAAGGAAAGCAGGCTAACAGTCTATTGAGTTATGAGTCTTTTTATATTTAACTCAGGGTAAAAATCTGCAAAGACATCAGAGACTACAGGTGCCATCACATAGCATTTCGTCTGGATCTAAACAGCATGAAATTGTAAGTTTGTATATTTGTACCTGTGACTCCTGCCATCTGCCCCTGAGATTAGGCTGGAGCATTATATGCTAGGACTGCATATCACATTACGAAACACTACATGCAGTGACCTTCAGTCTCCAGGGGCCACACTTCAGTTATTAAAGATTAAAGAGGCAGCAGACTTCTCCATTTGATTCCTGGCATAAGATCTCCTCTCTACGCAAGGAATTAATACTATTTTTTAAATTATTTTCTATAGCTGCTATGTATATATTTTGTCAGCTTAGTGGAATAATTTTCTTAAAAAGAACTGAACCATGCATCCAAATCATGTTGAAAGAACCAATTTGAAAGTTACTTTAAAATGAATGTAACAGTCTTTTATGCTAGGGTGAGTAAATAATAACTTTACCACTAAGGCTTCCTTGGGACTCTATTAAAATACGTAACTGTCATCATAGTGCTTCCTTCTCCACATTTGAGCCAAGAAGCTAGCTGTGCCCCTTAGCCAACTCACCATGCCTTCTCTAAGGAAGTATTTTTCTTCCTTCAGAAATGGGAAAGCAAGATTACAAATAAGAACACACTGTATTTTTATTGACACTCCATTTCTATTAAATGCTGTCTGCAAATATCAGTGGAAGAAAAGTTCTTCTGCCGATAAGGTCAGTAGGGAATTGGACATCTGAGATACTCACTCTGCCCAGGCTCCCTCAGGCCAGTCCTTAAATTCTTGTGGATATATCTGTATGGCAGAACTCAATGCTGTGAAGAGACAGCTACCATACAGGAGATATGATTAAGCATTAATTTTTACAGTATTGTGCACAGGCTCAATACTGTATACTTAATGCTCATTAACAACAGGATATATCTGCTCTGGAGGAGAACCAGAGTAGCATAGCTACATACTTCTGCTCTCCAGGCTAGCACAGATGGCTCCACGAAGCATGCTTTGTACTGCACAGTTGTATCCTGAAAATCCCAGTCAACAGAAAAGGAAAAAATAGCCATCTTTGGAAGCTGGTTAGAAGTTAGAAATCCAACCTTTCTTACTGCAGAAATGTGTACCATTCATACCACAGTGTGTGAGACCCCTTCAACAATTCTTGACAAAATGCAGGACAAACTTTTTTCTATGGTGGCTTGAGAGATGTCACAGAAGTGCAGAACAGGAACTGGCCTTAATGGTCCTGCAAATTGCCACAGAATTCATAAAGTGGGGTCTAGACACAAAGAGACTCAATTTGCCAATCCCATGGGATTTTAATGTCCCAAAGGCATCCAGCAGAGTTAGGCATGTACTCTAGTTTGCACTTTTTCTAATTGCTCCAACTTCCTCCTCCCATCAGAATTAAAGATTTCCACTTCTTTCAGGGCTGGTAAGACCTTAAAGAAATAAGGAGAGATCACAGAGAAAGTTTTGGAGTTTACTTAATGCCCATTAAGTCATTTATATGGTTCCTACATCAGGTTTAGAAATGGGAGTTGAGGCTGGAAGGCTGATTTTGTCACACATTAAACACTCACTGTGTTGAGAGGTAGCCTGTTCCTTTCATTTCATTGGCAAAAAAAGGTGAGCAATTCCCTTAGGATCCTGAAAGCAGGCCTGGGCTAGTAAACAACCTCAGAGAGGTGAAATGAAATGCATGTAAAAGTGAATTCCATCCAGAAGTGCTCCATCTTCACCCACGTATATTGCAGTCAGAATACCTGGCCACTGTGAGCAAGGCAGGGAGCTATTATTTTTGAAGACATGCTGGAAATTTTCTTCCTACCTCCTGTTTTCTCCTCCCACCCAACATATGAGCAGAGGAGGAGTGTCCTTGATGCACAATGCCTCCAAGGGCTGCTTTTGTGGTGCTTCAGCCTGTGCTGCTTGTCTTGCACGGGGCTGTGCCTAAAGACACAGACTAGCTCAGAGGGCTAGCAACAAACGTCAGCATTGTAATGAGGCATAAGAACATTAAGCTAACTAAAAGAACCATGATGGCTTCACTGTCTGAGCTGAAGGAAATATGGACTATGTATAAAAGTTAATTTAGTTTGCAAAAATTCTTTTATTGTCACAAGATATTGTTAGGCACTGCATGGTGTTGGTCGTTGCATGGAGAAAGTATTTTAAGCATGATTTTCATCTTTATGATGTCACTTTAAACCTTCATATATGGACTCTACTTGCATTGGTCCAAATCATTTTGGTCCTCAGGAAAAGCTCTTCAAAGAAAGAGATGACTGTAAATAAGGTGTAGGAACAAGCAATTCCCAAGAGTCTTAAAACTATTTTTCTTTGTGTCCCCCCACCCCAAATCTCTTCAGATTATGTGTAGCGCAAATGGAATGCATAATGTCTTGTCGAATGAATACTCATTTGATTTTAAAAGCTAACACCTGAATATTTTGGCCAATAAAACAAAAAGAATGTGAAAAGCTGTAGGTTTTTTTGTGGCACACAGCGTTTTCTAAGATCTGTATAAGCTTGTCTTATCCTGAGACCATATAAGCCTGTGCTTACAGATGTTGTCACCATTGACTACAGTTACATAAGGATCAGTTACATGAGTTGTTACCTGAACATGTCTTTGCAGGACTGCATCCAACAAATCTTGAGGAGAGGAAAACTGTGGAAAAAAACTCAGTGCAAAACATATTGCAACATTAAAGCACTGCACTGAATAGTAACTGATCCTGATTTTCTTGATATGGTCCAATCTGCCTATTCTGTACATTTTAAACAATTTACTTCATCTCTTGTGGTTTTTTAAGAAGGACAGGAAAAGAGAGGATTATCAAGGGCATTTTGTATTGCATTTCCTGTAACTACTACAGGCTCTAACATAACTGGCATCCCACTGAAACATTGATACAGGATGCAACATGCCACATAATGAGAATGCCTCTCTTTTGCTTCCAATCCTTTTCAGAATGCCACGAGACAGATGCGTTTCCAACACACGTGCAGGCTGTGTGGCATGCCAACAAACAACCAACTTCTGCACAGTTTGGGTTTTCATCACTGAAGCATTTATTTTGGTTTCCATTTTGAAATGTATTTCCTTCTCAGTCTGTGTCAGTCACCATCACAACTGACAGGTGCATGTGGCATATGCCAGCTTTCTGCTTTGCCTAAGGTCACTCCTCATAAGCGCTCTACTTCTGCCAAACAATCTTATCTCTTAGCATCCTTCCTGGGACAGGTGTACAGCCTCCAGTAGCATTTGAGTGTTTTGGATGTTTGTGAGCATGAACAGTTTAAAGTCTATAGATTCCTTTAATTAGAATTAGATAATTAGATATACCAATGAAACTGAAGTACAAGACGACTACAGGTGAAATAAAGAGGTAAAGAGGCTACAGTAGATATGAATGGTGTGTGACAGGCTGGGTCCTTCAAAGTTTCAAATGGGAGACTGGGGAATGTGCTCTCTATAAATTTGAGATTAACTAATTCAACATTTGCCTACCTATATTAGCTTCTGCTGCATATAAATGGCTATATATTATTCATAAATTTCCTTCATTATAATTTGATCTTCCCACTCGACTCTTAATAAGTTTTGGTTTTAATTAGGCCACCTGCAACTTGTAATGGAGGCACAACCTTAAAACTATGAATTCAAAACAGTAAATGCAGCCTCACATGAAGAAACTTAACATGAAAAATAATTTGACATTACTGTTTGAAGTTTTGCATTCCTGTAATGTGATAAGTGAGAAAAATTTCCTCTTGCTGTAATTCTTATAGGACACAATGTTCATTTAATACAGAATTTAATCGAACAGCAAGTGCTTATGTAATGGGAAAAGATTAGAAAAAGAGATATGCAGCACACATTTCAATACAACCTTTCCCACACATCTATTTTAGTTACTGCAGACCACCTGTTGAATAAACGCCTCATGTGACTAGACACAAGTATCATGTACCCATTGTGGCTGTGCCACTTTGGAAACTAAGGAAGAGTGACACTTGTCATTCACATCATTGGCCTGACAGAAGATAGCAATCCAGTTTTCTGATAGTTGGTATGTATCACTATGAAAGGGTACACTGCTGAATTGTCATTTGTTATTTAACGGCACAATAGGTATTGCATTTCTTGTTAAAACATTCAAGGGGTACCCTAATGATGTGTAAGTAAAACTTAAGCAGCACATTGGGATTCATAATGATTCACCACAAACAAGCACGCTCCAAAAATAAGGAATTTGTTTGCAAAGGCACTCCATGCAAACTAAGGCTAGTGAGCTCAGTCCACATTCTGAAGTAATCTTGTTTCAGTTGAATAAACAAGGATCCAGACATGAATAACAGGAATGGATAATAAAAATTCATGAACAGTATTAATTAATTATTCATCCACAAGTTGATAAAATGTAGCTAGATCTCTAAATTGCAATTTATGTTTCTGAAAAAAAACAGAATTTGGCAAAAACATTTAATGATCCACTGGTGTTTACATTTTTAATTGTTTTTCTAAAGGACAAAGTCTGTATAATTCCATGGTTTACTCATAAAAGAGTTATCTTTAAAAAGTAATGAGAACATGCTATGTAATAAATGCATTTGTTATTGTTTATTTAATAACAGTTTTTTAATGTAAAAATTAAATTTGGGAGCATGTAAACATGAAACAAGACATGACTGTGTCATAATACAAGTTTTTGTGAGGTCATGCTAACTGGATTGAATAAGCAGAAATGTTCTATGTGAGATAAGCCTTTTTCAGTAGCAAGTTCCATTGCTGACAGATTTTATTTAGTTTCCAAAGCTAAGTTTCCTGCTTCCATATCACATCATTGCATGAAACTGTGGCAATTAATTCTCAAATTTCCCTTCTGCCGTTTTTTAATTACATGAAACAAAACTATCAATATGCTACCTATCACTCAATAATTAGAGCTGTTAATGTTTTTAAGTTTGCTTGCAAAATTACTCTGTGATTACTTCTCACTCTAGCAGAAGAATGTAAATATATTCTACTGTGAGTCTGCAGCAAGTCAGAAACTTTGACACAATATTGTGCAGCTATTGCAAGGCTTGAAAATATATGAAATCATTTTCTTTACCTCTGTGCCTGAAAATTATTTCTACAGTTAAGATTTTGGCTGAGCATTGCATGATTTCCCTCCTACTCATGCCTTTCCCCAGTCCAGAATCAGTGCATTTCCTGACTGTTCCTCCTTTAAATCTGTTACAAGTTCAATAAAAGTCTGTGAGACGTTGCTTCAAGCCCTTCAAATATGCTTCAAGATGTGCCAGGGTTTGCCTAGAGTTGGCAAGTCAGAGCATCCTTACTGCCTCATGAATTGAAAAACCTGGTTCAAAAGTCCCCCAGAGACCTATTATCTGTGGATCACTGACACAATAAACCAGAGTATCTTTCAAGGAACCATTCGGGTCAGCAGTGTCGCTTTGTACACAGTACCTGGGGAATCTATCACTCATTGACACAATTCAGAACCATTCCAGACTACTCAGGCTTTGCTTAGGAAGCATTAAGGCAATAAATCTGCACAACCTCCTAAGCTCAGCCTCCTCAAAATCTTTATTGAAGTTTCCGGCTAAAATTATTGATGAGTCTGTGGATGACCAGTTTTCTGTGTGAAGTAACTTCTTGTTTTAAAGCATGTGCCTGCCACAACATAACCCAGTACACCACTCTGGCACCACCTGGAGACCAAGAACTGTGTCACCTTCTGGGAGTAACCAAAAGATGTCCAAGGTTTTTGTGTCCCTTATTTGTCGTCCACAAGACCACTAAGGATACTGCCATAAGTAACCTGCGATGGCTCAGGAGCACCAACAGGCTGTCATTGACCTGACCAGCCTCTAACTGTCTTTCTCCATAGCTGTGACTTTCATTCAACTCCTGCTCCGATTTTGCCTAACACACAGCTCATGCCAAGGCCTCATGTACACTGGGAGCAGTGCCATTAGGTCAAAGCAAAGGCGACACATAGGCAGGACACGGTGGCTGGAAAGGGCTAGAGGTCATTACACAGCCACTGCCACCTGCAGCTTGCTATCTCCTGCAGCCACAACCCTTGAAATGGGATAGACCAAACTTCAAAGCTGGAAGGTATAAATATGTCAGTTTACCCAAAAAGTTTTGGAAGA
Organism: Pandion haliaetus; assembly: GCA_013401275.1. Lineage (NCBI taxonomy): Eukaryota > Metazoa > Chordata > Aves > Accipitriformes > Pandionidae > Pandion > Pandion haliaetus. The sequence continues at coordinate 103,499 of VYZV01016404.1, forward strand.
GGATCCAACAGCAGCTGGACTGCTGAGGCTCTTGTGCTTCCTGGTGTGATACAGGGGACATCTGCACCGTGACAGAGGAGGAAGGGTGAGCACTCTCACCATTGGCTGGGTAACTAATTTGCTCACAGGTGCACAAGTTACAAGTTATGAGTTATGAATTAGAGAACTTGTGAGTTAGAAACTTCATCAATTAAGTGATGAATTAGTGAATTCATATGTTAGACGAGTCTGTACAAAGGGGATTGAGGCCTTGTTTGTTGTGTTTGTTTGTTTTCTTTCCTAATGAGCTCATAAATAAAGTTTAATTTACAGAGTACATTGTCCTGTAAATTTGAGAGATCCAAAAGAACCATGACAGTAGTCCTCCTCCAGGGTTTAACTGCCCATGCTCAGGGTCTGCCCTGATCTGGTGCAGCCACATAACCTGGGATCTGACTTCTCAGAAAACAGCCAAGTTGTGAAAAAGGGCCATGAAAAGTCTCCTCTGGGGCCTCCTCTGAGGTGGGACCTACACTGAGCCCAGGCCTGCTCCTTTGGTGCTTGCTGGAGGCACCTTGCAGCTCTGCCTGTGTCCAGCCTTGTGCCCTGATGGTCTTGATCCTGACCCTGACTTGTCTCCTGTGCTTCCTGGCAGGGCCTCAGACCTGCCTTGTGGCTACAGCTCCACTGATCACATCCCCAGCCCAGCCCTGCTCACCCAGCAGCAACCTCCTGCCCAGCCCTGGCATAACCCAGATCGGGAATATTTGTGAGGTCCTGTGGAAAGGCTGAAGGGTTGAGGTAGGCAGGAGAGTTGTTAGGAGGGACATGGCTCCTTCCACGGTCATTTTCCCTGTGATGCTGGGCAAAGGCAGTGTCTTCCTCATGTCACATGCTAATCTGTTGTAAAGGGGTTGTGACAAAAGACAAGATCCTTGGTCTAAACACAAATGAAAAAGCTAATCCTACCCATAATAGGGCATAGCAGAGAGAGAGAGAGGATGATGAGTTGATTTGTTAAATACCCTAAATGTCTTCATATCTTTGCCAGAATTGTGAAGCTAAATAAGAGGAGCTGGAAATCTCACTACATGATTAAGGACGTGACTAAATAGTCATAGCATATATTTTGTGGAAAATCTCACATGACTCATTTGTCAATATTAAAGGACATAGCTTTTTCACTAAAAGTAGGCAAATAATGAGATGTTACCCTGTATACTCAGCACTGAGTTAGCAGCTTGAAGACCCAGAATATGGAAGAAGTTGAACCAACTGAAAGAAGGTTTATTCAAGGTTAAGAAAATAAAAGACTGTAGGTACATTCATGGGGAGCAGTTGATTACAGACAAGGAATATTATGCTAAGGAAGGTTTTTGTCTGCAGGAGGTAGAAGTAAGTATGGGACTTTTAGGTAATGGGAGGTTCTCAGCCTGCTGAATGTCTAGGGAAAGCAATGTAGCAGAACAGACTTGTCATATGCAAGTTAGGGAAATAGGTCTTGCTCAATCTCCTACTGCACGACGCAAAACTGGTTGGACAGCCGGAGGCTAGACAGCAGCTGACAGTAGATGGCTGTCAAAAATAGATGGATGTATTGAAGACTCTCCTGGCTTTAGTACTAACCAACATTTTCATTAAGTGTCTGAAGATTAAATATAAAGGCTTCTTATGCTCTTTTTATTGCATTATTATGATTATTATATTTGTGAAAGATAAAACTAAAAGGGGCTGCAAATATCTCGGCCAGCATCATCAGTGTTCAAATACTCTTAACAAACAAGAAATTATCTACTGAAGAACAGGAAACAGTTCACCATGAATAAATGCAGGTTTCTATTCTTAGCAATAATTGACTGCACAAATGCAGGATGTACAACATCTGACTTAGGTAGCAGTTCTTTAAAAATTTATCTTAGGGGTTACAGTGGACCACTAACTGAACATGAGTGAACAACGTCCTACTCCCAAGAAAAAGACAACCAGTCATGCTAGGATTTATAATTAGGAGTATGTGAAGACAAGTGAAATAGTCCCCTTGCTCTATCTAGCACAGATTAGGTCTCAGCTGGAATATGGGATCCATTTCTGGGCACAGGATATCAGAAAGTAGTAGCAATCTAAGCATAAAACACAAGGTATCAAGAAAAATGAAAAACTGTGGTTATTTAATCAGCTAAGATACAACTAATTTGCAAACATAACAGTCTTCATGTACACTGAGAGATGCTGCAGAAAGCAATTAAATCCTCTGTTCTTTGTCCATGATGCACAGGGCAAGAAGTAAATGGCTTAAGCTGCAACAACAAATATTCATGGTGGACACTGGAAAAATCTAACTAACAGTGGAGGGGCAAAGCCCTTGAACAGGTTACATAGAGAGGTTCGGAAATCCTCCATACTGGAAGCATATCAAAAAGGGTTATATACATACTTCTGTCAGAAAAGATACGATATATGTTACAGGACCCATCCTGGATGTGGCAGGTCATTCTAGCCTTTTCCAATGATGAGAAATAAAGTACCACAACCCTGCACGGAAAAAGTATATATTTAATTATTCTTTTTCTCATTGTTGTAGCTCTTTATTTGTATTACGAAAGTAGCATTCATCATGATGATGTTTGCTCACTTTTCATCCATTTGTGATCTTTTTCCAAAGTCTATTTCTTCCCTTAATGAAGCAGGATTTTTTAAAAAAATCATTACATAGTCTAAAGATTATGAGGCATATAACATATCTGATAATTAAGTAAGCTATACCTTTACATGCAACAGGAAGGCTTTCAAAAAGCAATTAATAAACATGTATCAGATTGAATATTTAATGTCCCAACAAGAGCACAAGTATATCCTCATAGTCTTAAAGCTGTATAACAACATTATTAGGTTATATATTGTGCATAGTCTCAGTATGGTTTCCTCAGCAACTATATTTTGGGTAGCTTTGCTATGGCAACCAAAGATGATTGCTTATTTTACTGTTTCAATTAATAAACCATGGCCTGAACCATAAAAGCAATAGTTAAGATTATACATCTATGAAAGGCTAAATAAACATATGTTACACAAGTGCAAGCCTTCTCTAAGAGTTATTTCTCTGGTGTAGGAATAATACACAAGTACATAACTAATTACACTGTATTTCAGTGCTTAAAATAGAAACACTGGGCTCAATTCGAGCCTTATATAGAGGAGGGCACAATAGTGGGTTTTGCAACATGTGACAATCATCTATTATGCGAGAATCACATTATGTCAGAATCAACTCCTTATTTATAAAGGCAGGAGAATGAATTTCCCAGTATGCCCTTCTGCCCCAGTCTTGCCCTCAATTACATGGGAACAAATCTAAGGACTTTCTCTGTAAATCTGAAAGAGAATTGGGCCTTTGTCAGTTTTGCTTACAGAATTTCTAACCACACTTAGCTGATGCACTGCTTTTGTTATATAATGGGCAATGTATGTTTCTGTAATACTTCATAAAACTGGTAACAAAATATTCTCAGTCAAAAGCATTTCAGATTTCAGGACAGTAAGCGCAAAAGCTGAGTACATCTCTAAGCGAACATGATTTTCTGTCTTTAATTTGGACAAATATAAAGAGTATCCAGATGATCTTAACCCTTTTGCAGTTCCCACTTATACAGGATTTTTTTTTTTTTTTCAGCTATCCACGTTTCAGCACTTTGTGATCTGACTATGAAGTGCCTCCCAGATTTAATTATAAATACAAGTCTAGGAGCCTGGTTTATGGTCTGGATTTGAAGATTGCTTCCATAAGCCATGTCTACACAATTTTTTTCTCATATCAGCAATGCCTTTACATGAGGTCAAATCACCCACTCTTTAGAAGTATATGGTCAGCCTATGTAAATTACCTTATGCAAAGTCTGAAAATTAAAACATGATAAATTTGGGGACTTGTGCAAGTCTTAATATATGGTTTTACTGTAATAATTCTATCACCCTTTGATATATGTTATGTCATAACTGTGTACTTGGTGAACAGGTAGCAAATGTATGCAATGCATAATGTCAATGCATATAGAGAGCTAGGTTCTGAAGGCAGTACCGCATAGTAGACCACGGAAATCCAATGGAAAAACACAAGAATCTGCACAACTATATATACTTTTTTTTGCATCTTGGCCTCATTGTCTTGTGCCTCAATCTATCCACAGGAGCATCTTTCCTACCTAAAAACATTTAAGATTTTGAGCTATGCATGTGGTACAGTAGTATCTGAAGGTGTGATGTGGTTACATACATAGCTACATTATTCTCTATGTATGTCATTCAATATTTGACTGTTCAACTCTTCCAACTCTGTTAGACAGGACTCCATGATCAGCAAAATCACCCCTCTCCACGTAAACCAGGGTACCATAGTTTTAATGATCTTTGATCCTTGGATCCTAATGGAAATATTTCAGTTATTCTATTTATTTGGAAAACTGAATAATCCTAAAACAGCCACTCTCACCTAAACTTTTCTTTTTTTATAGCAACTTTGCTAGCTGATGCACTTTTCTACAAATTACCCATCACTTTTTAAAGAAGGCCAAACCAGAGCTGTCATTTTCTGAAAAGAACACAGGGATTTCTGAAGAGAACATTCCCTCCTGAGTAATCTGAATGAAGGTGGGAATAGAAATCAAAACGCTCATGTGCAGGTGAAGATGTACCCACTGAATTTTCAAAATACAACACCTATCTACACATTCCATGAATGAATACAGAAGCTTTCACTGCTTCATAGCACCATCACATTCAATGTCAAGACGACCTTATAGTTTATCATCAAATTTTCCAAGTGCTCTAAAATCCATATGCTGACCTAGATTGCCTTGAAAATCTCCAGACCTTGAGACATTCAGACAAGAATGTCTCAGCAAGGCACAATGCAGACAAATACCACACTAAAAAAAAAACCAAACCAAACCACATTCATCGTTTCTTCCTCCATGCCTCAAGAAACTATGGCCCTAATGTGTCTCAAACTAGTATGTTGAGCTTTTTGGGGAAAACAGTCCTTACAATTTTTTTAATGGTGAAAGCCTGATTATCTGCAGACTCCAGGTAAAGATGATAAATAAGAGTTTTCTGGGAGCAAAGGACTATTTTAAAGGTAGCCTGGTGATGCTATAGCACTGTGACTCCCATTAATATGCATTAATCAGAGTACCTGTCATACCCTATGACTCTGGATCCCCCAAAGCCTGTTTACTAGGAGCATGTTATTCTCCATCTGTACTCTACAGCAGTAAATTTCTCCCAAGAGTAAAACTTCCAATTTAAGAGAGGATTGGTAAGATTAATTTGCCCTAACTTGACACATTTAAAAATTTGGACATCAAAATTTGAGTTACCCAATAATCACTGGAGAGAAAAAGACATCTAAAAAAGTTGTTTTCTAGTATCTCAAGAAAGGTGTCTGAAAGAGGTTAAATAAGTTCTAGAGATACTCATTTCCTCACTTGTGCATAATTGATGAGAGTCAAGCCGATGCATGATTGTGGCACTAGTGGGGGCAGGAGGAAGAGTAAGGAAGGTGGAGAAAGCCAGAAGCGGGAGCAGCCCTATGTAAGTAAGAATTTACACCCAGGTGGACAAAACCGAAGTGTTTTCATGTGAGATGAAGCTACAATAGATCTGGAGGCTCCTGCCTTATACAAACAATGTCAACCAGGGAATTTCCTTGTCCAGATACCATTCACTGTAGAACAGTGTTCCAAGGTTAGAAATTCTCCTGGATACCAGGGTTACATCCTGGGTTTTGCAGATACCAGCACAACAGTAGATACTATTTTATACTTAAATTGTTTAATTTTATTTTCATGGCATTTTCCTTGGAATTTTACCAAGAAAATTTTCCTTCTATTTCAAGATGAAAATGCTTCCACTTTTACTTTATAAATGCATTTCATCTTTCTTATTAAAAAACCCTTAACAAATTGTAAATGGCTGGTTTGACTGAAACTTCTGGACAGAATTACAATTATGTCACTGAAGACAAAAACAAAAGGAAATGGTTCCAACAAATATTACAGCAGAATCACTAAAGAGAAAGGAAAGCAATAGGAAGCATTTTAGCAACAAATGTAGCCGATGAAGACTACACATAATGGTTACCTTATTTTGAAATTAATTTTAACACTTTTAGCTATTTCAGCAGTAAATATTACTAATTGTAATTTTATTTTTCACATTAAATAGCGTAACTCTGGCTTCTAGAATCGCTTCCAAGAGGAACACATAACTGTATATGTGGTTTGAGACTCAGGTCCCTGCATAATGCATGTATTTTTTTTGTTTTTTACACTCTAATAATTATCAAGCAACTTGCCAATGTTAAGCTTAATTCTTGCCAAAAGCCCTGTTCTTGTAGTAATCAATCAACACTTGCTCAACAGTAGTTTAAGTTCCACAGAAACATTCAAAATATGCCACAAAGTATAGAATTACTTGTGAGGAAAATGGTGCAGACACTGTTTCCATAACTAACTGCATGATTCTTTTCCTGTTACGACCTCAATAAATATGATAATGGTAAAAAATACTGCTTTGAATTCTGTATTTAGTAAAAAAGATATTTTAAAGTGTAATAGGTGGTAAGCAGGCAATTAAGCCTTTGAAATCAACTCCCTCACAGTGAGGAGGTAAAAACAAGGGTGAAAATAAGCAAATGCTTTCCAGGCAACATAAGAAATGTTGCCAGATGACCAATGACCTCTTTAAGGCTACAATGATTTGGACTTACCAAAGGTAAAAGATCTGGCTTAGAGAGAAAATGCTGAATAAGAAGCTACAAAACAGGGGGTCACTGACTTCCAAATTAATTATTGGACAAAAGAGCACTGAGCTGAACATTGAGAAGTGTAATTTCAAATAGAGATCCTATAGTGAGGAGCCTGGACTAAAACATTTATGGCCTTGATACAAAATGCCAGTACATGTTGTTTCTTGAGAATTATGAAGAAAGGTAAGAATTTGAGATTGGGTTATGAATAGTGGGAATTTCTTCCTGATGATATATAAATATATAAACCCCACCAATTGAATGTTGGTCTGTCAACAATTATGATCCTGGGGAAAAAATAAATATAAGAAATAAATATAGTCTAGGAGGGCTTTTTTTGTGGTCTTATTGTCAGCTAGTGAAACACCACTAGGAAATTCAGAAAAGCTGACGTAGCTTCTATAGAAGGTTATTTAAATGTGTTGATGATTTCTAGGTTATGCAGAGAAGCAACAGCTTGCTAGTATTCAGAACTGGTTGAGCTTATTAGGCAAAACTTAAATTAAGCAAGAACAAGGTAGTTTCTATTCAATTTACTTGGCAACATGCAACATGAGTAGTACAATGGAGAAGTTCTCAAACAAATCCTAAAAGATAGGGTAAACATGAATATTCAGAGGCATATATATACAAATTTCAGAGAATGAAGAATAGGAAAGGAAACGCAGAATGTTCCAGCAAGTTCAAGAGTTATCCCAAGCTGGTTTGAAATGGACATAGTTCCCTGAAAGACTCAAGGCAGTAGGAGAAAATAAACTTTAAAAGTTTTTCAGCTTCTAACAGAGCACACCAGTAGTGGTGTCTATGTCAGTATTGCACATCTGAGGCCCACACCTTCAGCAGCTGTAAATTACTTTGAAAAAATAGCCCTATTATTGCCCCTTCATGTGTTCTGAATTTAACAGCAACAATGAACAACACTGAAAGAAGATCTCTGTAATGTTGTGATTGTTGAAATAAAACCTATTTCTTATACTCGGTCTTAAGCTATTACAAGCACAGTGGGAGGAAATCAAGCTGTTCCATTGAGAAAATTGGTATTGAAGATCTGGGATCCCTTCAGTGGGTACAGTGACTCCTATTACAGGCTGAGGTGGCTCCTGGCCATGATAAGCCTCAAATTCTGCTTCCAAAACTTATTTCTAGGAGCAGGTTGTCATTCTTAAAATCTGCAGCTAAAGTGTGTGTATAAGGCCCAGAGTGACAAGTGCAGAAATACTGGTTTTTCCTAAAAATCTGCAGGCTAGGACTTTTTTGGTGGGGCGTTCAACATGTGGATGCCTACAGGCATGTCCACACCGGACAGTGTGATGCTCCTGGTGTGCCTTGCTGCTCTAACTGCTGCTTCTAGGATCAAATCCGAGTCAAGCTGCAGCCTCTCTGACATGCAGCGGTCCTTATGTCACATAAGGTATGAACCCATAGCATTTTATACAAAACTCCTTAGCAAAGCCAGTGTTGCCTACAGGTGTGAACAACTGTGACAGTATTTCTCAAAGATTCACCATCCTCTCTGAACTAAGAGGAAAATTTTTCTCTCTCATAAAAGACATTTCAGAAGGAAACAAAATATTTATCCATCTTACTGCAACAGTGTTATATGCTGTTATTGCGTCACTCGGGATGTTAAAGTACAGCATGATATCTTAACCCATGTCAGATCAGGAGGGAGACAATCTTGTCTTTGGGTTTTTTTTAAAGCAAGAAACTTCCTAATACATCCCCAATACTTCTGCACCCCATCCCTGTCCCCACAGTTAGATACAACCACAACCACAGTAAATGTTCCCAGAGGTGGTATCTGGAAAACAAGAGCACTGAGGTTTATGGGGGCTGCTTACACACGACTGTCTTCATGATCATGAAAACTGTCTTCAGATTGCTCTTACTTTGCCATACCTCCACTGTGCAGTATTTACTGTGACTGAAGTAAAAAGTGCCTGTGTGGCTGTGCTCTCTGCAGTATGTCTTTATTCATGCTCAGCAAGGCACTGATGTGAAGACTAGTACTGCCTGGAAAACCCAGGGAAAGCTTTACACCTCTCCTTCCCTCACATGGGTACTTATGCCCTGACACTGTCATCAGTGTCCCCCAGCCCATACTGCCTGTACCACCACCTCCAGCCCTCCCTGGCATGATGGGATGGATGTAGGCAGGGGTCTGAGCAAGTCAGTCCCTACACCAGGCAGAAAAATAAAGCCTTATTTTCTTTACTGAAATTAACATATTCACAAGGGCAAAGCCAACACAAGAGGGAAGGGAATCAGGCCTAGATTTGTGCTTATTCACTTTTCTAAAGACATACATTAGAAAATGGCTTTATGACACTTTGAGAATAGCAAATGCAAACTTCTACAGAAGTACAAAATACTATAATATTGTTATTACTGTATTCTTTGAAAAGTAACATGAAAAATGTCATTTCTAACATCCTCCAAGAGACCTTTGGTCTTAGAAAACAAATCTTATTTAGGCTACCTTAAAAGTAAGAATAGCTGCAATGCAAACATGCTCACAGCATCCCCCCTGTGACAGACCTGCTAATGGACATAAAAAAGAAGCGATGTTGCCCTTGCAGGGAGATAGCCGTGACAGATTACCTTCGGGAGATGTCTCTGCAGTTGCTGATGCAAGAGACATACTTGCAAACCTTCTAACAAGGAAATCTACAGGAAGTGCAAATCCAAATTACTCAGTGTGTGCATTTGTTTTACTGGAACCGAACTAGAACAGAGGTAAAAGCATCCTACCGCCACTCAGCTATTTAGTCCATAGTGATACCTTTGACATGCAATTTGTCTTTCAAGAGGGAGAAAACACCATCTGCATTTTAAAACTCTTTAAAAGATTATCCAGGCTGACATACCTTTGTGTTTCCTCTCTGATCTGAGGTAGTGGAGTCGACAGTAATGTTCCTCGGTGTCACAATCAGGCTGCAATCATCAAGCTGTCCACTTCTAGAGAGGCGAAAATTTACCATGTTGACATATTCTTACTGGCAGCGTAGCTGTTTCATCTCACGCAGAAGGAACACACTGCTGTGTTAGGTTTTGACAGGTCTCCAGCAAAAAAAGTGCATTTAGCTGGCAACTTGTATGCAGAGGCACTGTGGTATCTAACCCCCTTCATGAAGACCAACAGAAACATTTTCATTATTATTGACAATATAATTAGCATTATATGGATTTTCATTACAGCATTTTCTTGTTAGTAGGTTTTTAGAGAAGCTTTGAGATAAAAAATATTTTTACTAGTATCTAATCTCTACCAAGAAATTAAGAACATCATTTCTGAGCTCTAAAGACTAATATTTTCTCACAATCATTAGTTCCTTCCTCTGTGCCAGCAGCTGACTGAAAGAAGTTTTGATGTTGTTGCTACCTCTGTAGAAGACACTGCCATTTGAAATCTGAAGTCTAGTATGTTGCTATATATGACCCATTGTTTACCTGAGAGAAGTTAAATAAATTCAGCTTCCTTTGTCTTCATTCTGACATCTGATCAGAATTGCTGCACTGTTAAAAAGCAATGATCATTTATCGTTAACATAAGAGTATTCTTTCTTGGAAAAGAAATACATCCTAGTTTGGCATGGGTTCGGAGTGATGGCATTTGTCTTCCCAAGTCACCGTTAGGCGTGATGGAGCCCTGCTTTCCTGGAGATGGCTGAACACCTGCCTGCCCATGGGAAGTGGGGAATGAATTCCTTGGTTTGCTTTGCTTGCATGCACAGTTTTTGCTTTACTTAGTAAACTGTCTTTATCTCAGCCCACGAGTTTTCTCACTTTTACCCTTCCAAGTCTCTCCCCTGCTCTGACATGGGGGCAGTGAGCGAGCAGCTGTGTGGGATTTAGTTGCTGGCTGGGGTTAAACCACGACACCTTTTCTGACTTCGTTGGTTTTCATGATGTTTTTCTCTGGCTCCTGAGCCAATTGTTTGTCCCAAGTTATCCTTGGGGTGATCCCTAACATGTTTGCTCCATGGTTTGCTGTACTGCCTGTGCTCTGCTTTTGGTTACTGAACAACTCTGACTCTTGGGAGAAGTAGATGAAAGAACATATTCGTTATAAAGAATAATAATAATTTGTGGACTACATTAAAAACTATGAACAAACATTACCAATTAATTACCTAAAGCAATTGGAAGGGCTTATAGATAAATATTTTGGAGAGTAGCTAGGCATAATTATCATCACTTTACAGCGGAGAAGCAAGAACAGCACTGGGGATACAGGGATCTGCCTCAGTATATCAAAAAACTTGGTGGTGGCGCTAGGTCCAGAATTGCCCCAGAGGCAGCCTGCAAGACAAGAATGAGGTGTATATTTGCAGTGACTGAGTAGTATTGGACCACTGAAAGATCTCAACATAGAGGGGTGAGAGAGGACTCACTGAAATAACCCTGTTAAGCTGCTAGTACCCAGATAGCTTTTTTCTTGCATCAAAAAAAACCCATTTGTTCAAATAATGGTGGATGAATCTTTTGCATCAGTAATGTTTTCTACTTGGTGCTGTTCCTACCGTGCAAGCTCATAATTCCAGTAGGACAGAACTGAACCTGTGGTACTTTTGTAAGATTATGTACAAAGATAATCTTCATTTTTAGAGCCACCCAAGAAGAAATATTACATCTACATTATATCGCCAGCTAGAGCAGCGAGGCCTTGGTATACTTCACATCATGTGAACCCGGGATGTGTTCACCATGCCCCAGAATGAGAGTAGAGGAGCCTGTGGTAGGACAGAGATGAGAGTAGGTTGGTTTGCTAACCAGGAAGGGAAACTCATTAATCCCTGTTTGGGCTCTGCACTATAATAATCCTTCAAGTCATCCTGACAAAGCAGTGAAGAGATGGGAAATTAATTATTTGTGATTCTAAATCGCAGTCTCTTAGCTTGTAAATGCTGCCTGGCATGTTCATGGGAACCAACAGAAGTTTGGAGTCAGATCCAGAAAATCCAAAAAATCTTTAAGTTCTGCAGCCCAGAGCACCACAGTGTTTTTTAACCACATGGAAGCCAGACTCCTGAAGCAATCCCCTCGGCTTCCTCTGCAGTAAGCAGGGAGACCTACAGGCCAGGGACAGGGCTCTTCCTAGGAAGGCGGCTGAGGAAGGACTAGCCTAGTGCCAACCCTCCCAAAAAATCTGCGGACGGACACATTTCAGCCCCCGTTCCTGCCCATGAATTAGGTACTTCTGTGCTAGACAAAAGTGCTTCCCCACACCATACAGAGATCTGCAGTCCTGCACCTTTTCACATGGCCTGTGTTTAATTTGTTTAACCCAGGTGTAATATATATATGTGTTCTTGTGTGGGTGCCGGCTCTAGACCCTCTTCAGATCAAGAGCTGACTGCAGAAGCTGGTTGAGAGCGGAGAAGGCAGCCCAGCTGTCCCTGAGCAGCACTGAGCCAGGACTCCATAGGCAGAAGCCAGAGTGTGGTGCTGGGTGGTGGTTGTATACACGCGTTTCAGCCTTTCCTTTAAAAACTAGATGCAAGGGAAAGCCAGGTATGGGCAAAAGATAGTTTGAGAAATACTACCTTAATACAATTCAAATATAACCCCCCACTGAACTACACTTCACACCCTAGGACTCTCCTATATGCTTTCAAAAGATTGTCTGGTGCAAATTTAAATTGCAAATGGAGCTACTCTAATCTTACCTGCTTTAAATACCTTACTACATGGATCCTTCAGGGTGACAGATGACTAGATTTAGATTTCTTTCAAGTTAGTCTCATGACAACCATTTGTGAGATAATACAATCTCTATTTTTCTGCAACTCTGAGGTAGGCTTTGGCTGTTCTATACACGCTAAGGACACCTTTGTTCCAGCTCCTTGATACCCTGCCCAAAGGCAAGCTCAGCTACCCCTTCATTCTTAGTTCAGGGTCTGTGTAAGCCTCTGTCTGAGAACACAAAAACCCCCTTCTAATCACCAGCATCTGCAAACTATAGCTGAGCATATAGCAACTATACCATCCACCTGGGCAATTACAGCATTTCTAGTGTCTAAACCCTTCTAGCAGAGCGCTTTGAGATTTCTAACACAGGGAAAATACTGTCTAAAATTAAAATCTATTGCATGCTATTTATTGGTTAATCACCAAAGACTAAAGTTCTTGGGACAATTTCTCAGTAAAACTATATTAAACTCAATTGAAACAATTTAGGGAAAGATATAATGCTCTGTGCTCTAATAGTTTTTTATTTGAGTGTTTACTATTGCTAAATTTTGTGTGGACATGTAATTTCAAGCGGACATATTTCAAGCTCACATATCTCATGCCAACATTGCTAGGAAAAAATGTCCTCTATTATTCCACATCTTGGTAGCTGCAGTGGGATTAAATTGAGGAGCAGAGTTCTAAATTGAACCATCACTATTCTCATTGATGTAAATAATCCAGTACTTCAGAACTAAACCCATGCAGGGAAAAGTCAAAACCTGATTGTTTTTAGTTTTGCTAGATCTCATAATAAAAAACTCCTATATCAATGTCAACAACTAGAAATTCAGAGTGAAGGCATCTTTTCCTTTTAAGCAGCCTGACAGAAAAACTGATATTCATATTCTTAAAGTAGAATTAATGACCTATGCACAAAACCCAATATTGTTTTCATACATTAGAAATAAATCTGAACTGATGAGTACCTTTAAATAAAATATCTGCAGCAATGTTGTCACAGAGGACATTTCTAAGAGGACATGAGACTGCTGCCCTAGGACAATTGTCATAAGAATAAATTACTTTTATACCATTTCCTACTCTTTCTACAGGTTTTGTCAGGAGAATGAATATATCTTACACTGCATTCTGTACTTGCTGTGGTCTGTCACAGGAATGAATTATCACCAAATTTTAATGCTTCAATACTGTGCATTTTTATTCTCATTATATTCTCCCCTTTTTCTCAATCTTGTGAGAAAAATTATAATAATAAAGAGAAAATAGCAGAACATTTATCCATTTATCCATTCCCTTGACACCCTTAAGATTGTAACCAGAACAGAAAATTATATGAATATGATTTGTTCTTACACTAAATATAGACAGAAGGAAAGAAATAAGTTTAAAATTAATCAGTTCCCTGAAGAACATGAATCCTTGGTCCATCTTCAGTGCCTTAAAATGTACTTCTACATTGAGCATTGTCATCAATTAAAGCTATAGACAGTATTAAACATTGACATCTGCTACTGTGATGTGGACTGCTGTGAAGTAAGACAGCAATTGGACATGATACCCCATTTTGGTACAATGAGGCACAGAGAAAAGAAAGGCAGAGCACTAGATCTCTGAAAGTTTTATAAAAGCGTAACTGTTAGGAAATCTGAACTCTGCAAGTCCTTGCCTCTAAACCAAAGAGGGACACATTTCTGCTAAATATGCAGGATACATAATATTTCATGCTTTTTGGTCATGTCTTCTTTTAAGACAGAATAAGATACAGGTGCATAAATTCACATTTTCTCAGTACATAACATTTTCATACCAAGGAAGAAAAAAGCGCCACCAAACAGCTGTTTATGACAGTAACATCTTATAAATATTATCATATTCTTTCTCTCTTCAAATATATATGTATGTATGTATATTTACATACATATATATCCATTACTGTATCTATATACACACATACATATACAGAGCAATGATATTCCAAGTAACAATAGCTGAACAACTTTTTGCAGGTGCGTTTAGGATGAGCTTGCAGCTAAGTATGCTGTTGTAACTGTCTGTTTGCATGTCTTTACCCAGGGATAAATGTAAAGAAAATTATCCTGTATGCCTGCAAAGTATGAGTGTACTCAATAGCAGTGACCATGGTCAAGTTCAAATTTCATCTTTTCCTGACATGACTAGTTCACCTAATACTCCCAGTGTCAGGTCTGTCCTGTAAGGCACTCCTCTACCATCATGTAGTGAATAGCAATTCCTGTCCCAAAGAGATTACAAACTGTATCAGTGAGAAATTGGAGAGGAAACTGAGGCACAAAGAAGCAAAATGATTTGCCAAGTGCATGGAAAAAAAGTCAGTGATAATGAATATGATCCAGGTTTCCTGACTGTCATGCCAGTATCCTTTCTCTTTCTAGGATGCATAACATAGAATCGTAGAATCATAGACTCATAGAAGAGTTTGGGTTGGAAGGGACCTTTAAAAATCACCTAGTCCAACCGCCCTGCAATGAGCAGGGACATCTTCAACTAGACCAGGTTGCTCAGAGCCCTGTCCAGCCTGACCTTGAGTGTGTCCAGGCATGGGGCATCTACCACCTCTCTGGGCAACCTGTTCCAGTGTTTCACCACCCTCACCATAAAAAAATTTCTTCCTTATATCTAGTCTAAATCTACCCTCTTTTAGTTTAAAACTGTTATCCCATGTCTCCATCTTTCTTATAAGGCCCCTTCAAGTACTGAAAGGCTGCTATAAGGTCTCCCTGGAGCCTTCTCTTCTGCAGGCTAAACACCCTCAACTCTCCCAGCTTTTCTTCATAGGAAAGGTGTTCCATCCCCCTGATCATTTTTGTAGCCCTCCTCTGAACATCTGTTCACCAACATGAAAAGCAAGATAATTTAATGACTACAGCTGATGTGAAGATTATTTCTGTGATATTGGTGGAGTGAATCCAAATGCACCTGACATTTTAACCACCATTAGAAGATACTTTGTACTTCCCAAAGTTCATCTAAAGAAGCCTAAACATTTTACAAACTACAGGTAGTTGCAGTTAACTATCTATAAATTCAAATTGAGATTAGAAGCAGTGTGAATTGAGGGGCTGTGAATAACATCTTGGGACAGAGAAACTCAGATCCCTTGGGTGGTGCTGGGAGGGATGCTACAGCCTGTTTCCCTGCCCTGGTAAATCTGTACATCTGTCCTGTCCCTGTACTTTGCTGGTAATATCGCGCCTTGTTTTCAAGGACTGCTAGTTACTAATAGAGTGTATTCATTCTCTTGCCCACAGTATCTCCCACTGGATTCTAAGAACATGAAAACATGTTCTCATAAATGAGAGAATGACTAGTAAACTAGTTCTAGTTATTGTGTTAATAAACTCATATTGACGAGTTCACACTAAAACAAATGCATTCCCTGATATTAAGGTAACACAACGCAGCATAAATATGCTAGTTTATCACTTCACTTTGGTCAGATAAACCATGATTCTCAGGGAAGAATCAAAAATGAACCTTTGCTTTCAATCTTAGTAAGCATAAGGATTTATCACAACTCATATCTGGCATCCTCCCCAGCTCCACCGCACTGGTTTTGCTTAAAAAGAAGTTTCTCTTATTGAATTCAGTTTAATAAGAGAATTCCCTTCCTGGCACTATATCATATCATCTAATCCAGAATCTGAGTTTAGGAAGGTCACAATAAATTCACTCATTATTAGTCTGAAATGTACTTTTGTGGATATACAAAAAAAAAATCTTGTTGACAAGAAGCAACTAACTACAAGCCTTAGCAGAGTCTTGTAGTAGTTAAAAGTTCACGTTACCTGGAAAACTAATAATGAAGTCTGTTAGCCATGTATCTGCAGGTAAGCTTTAATAATTTAGAAACCAAATAAGATCTCCATTATCCCCAGAAAGCAAGTAAATTATTTTCATATTAATAATACAGTGATATTATTATAGTACCATAGTCAAGGTCTTTTTCTAATTATACACTCAATAATGAAAATAAAGGAAGTATAAATCTATCAGTATTCAGAAAGAAAATGGAATAGTATGGTCACGGTCCGTGGCAGTTGCAAAAGATGTTAGATCTTGAGGACAAGGAAAACTTACTTATCCTCAAAGATCATAAATTATGGAAACACGGGTCATGGCCTGAAACCATAGAGGAAGAAAGCACAGTTACAAATTTCCAGTTCTCTTCTTCGAATTTGTCATGAGCAAATGGTAAATTATTTCTTTCTGAAGGAATCCTTTTCCAGCTTTGGTCTAAACCTTGGCAGAACCATTTCTGCCACAGTAACTTCTCATGAAATTTCAAAAAATGTTATGCATCAGATGTGTGGGTAATACATGAGAACAGCAGTTCTTGGAAATCTGAAAATGAAGGACAATATCAATGAATGAAATTCAGTATCTGAACTAAAAACAACAAACCTGTTGACTTAAGATTTTCAAAAATGGAAGATCTTAAAAAATAAACCAAGACTAATGCAAAGAAACACCTTTGCATTCACCACAAAAAGTAAAAAGGTGACTTAACAACTCCTTCTTAACTCTTAGAAAATGACAAGAGACTTGAAACAAGTGGCAAGAATAATGAGACTTAGGATCAACGAAGGTAAAAACAAATTTGTGCTTGTAAACTGACAAAAATAACTTGATGATTTATCTAATAGTCAATAACCAGGGATATCAATGTAAGCACCTTAAATACCTAGCCACATTAATTATTAGTAGCTATTGGATGAGGAGGAATGTTAAGACATGAGAATATCATTTTTGTCCTCTCAGGTGCTGTTTAATTCTAACAACCACCGAAGAGAACCAATATTAAGACAGCTATGCAAATCTCCTGCAGGAGACCCTCCAGATGTAAGATACTAACCTTTACAAGAAGTAACTGAATAAGCATTGGAATGAATTTAGGGGTCAATAAGAAAGTAAGATTAAGAAAAAGATTTAATAAGAAAGTGTGGAAAGCCTCAGGGAAAACATCTGTAGCAAATACAATGAAATTCTGTCAGCCTTGACTGGTGAGCAGTACACTAAGACATGATGTATATTCTCTACAGATATGAATTTCCCTCTGTTAGGACTTTGCAAACTGTTTAAATACCTACCTTTTCGTACCCTTTAGAGATCCTCTGCAGCTACCACCATGTAGCCTGAGACAGAACGGGTCAGGGTCTCTTGGAAGAACCTTCCTCTGTTTTTAGTGCTGTGCAACCAAGAGAAAGGATCTCACTATGGATTATTAGTATTCAGGAGAAATACACTCTTAGTGGAAAGAGATACAGTGAAACTGTGAGAGCAGAGAGGGATCTCTCAAGTGCATAGTTCGAGCATGCCAGGAGTCTGCCACGCTAAACACACTGTTCTAATACAGAGGGACTTTTGGTATGACACCTCACTACCTCCTTTCCTGCCTATGGCGAAAAACTGCTGGCGTCTCCTCCTCTTCAGTTATCCTCCAAGCTAAACCACTCTCTAGGTCTTCCTGCTTCTCCATAGCCTGAAGCCTAGCAAATTCACAGCAATAAGTCATCATTTTTCCACAATCACTTACTTGACCTCCAGTTTTTTGCTCTTGGCTGTTCCAGTCTGTTTTGAGGGTCAGTTTATCTGGACATCTTCAGTTAGGCACAGTCTTTTCAAGCAGGATATACATGTTTAAAAGTAAAAAACCCGTTATATTTTAATGCCTATGTATCAGTATGCTTACCAGCCCTCAAAAGACTTTGCAGATTGGGAGGCTCACTCTCTGCAGCTGTCTGGAAGAGAACCTAGGTATTGCTGAGCTGCCATCCCCCACTAGCTCCATCAACACCAATAACAACGACTCAATTGAATTGAATTGATTCCTGACTAACCCTTGACCAACCCCCTTGGTATATCCTTTAAGGTTTTACACCTTTCCATGCTGTGTTTTCCTCTTGAATGCTTCAACAGCTAACAATCCATAATTGTACTTCTATCTAAAATTTTACCTTTCTGACCTTTCTGCAGAATTTCTCACAGCTCTACCTCAGTAGTATGAGCCAAGGTTATGCAACAGGGCTGTATGAGAGCTGGGGCTTGGAGCCCTGGACACAGAGGCAGGATCCCTCGGTTCATCTGGGTGCACAGGTTGTATAGTCCTTGCTATTCTTTGCCAGCTTCTGGACCCCCATTTGCTTAATACACATTCCTAGAAAAAGACTCTCTCCATCTCTCCCAGAGCTGACATAATAACCTCAGGCAGACTGGAACAGAGTGCAGCTCCTTGCCCATTACCAGGTCCAGCCCAGGGCCAATCATCTGAGATGTCAAAGTCCTAACAAACCAGGAATGTTTAGAAAAGGAAAAGTTGTTTCTTCAAGAACAAGGTGAGATCTATTGCTAGTTCTGGGCCCTGGATTGTGTCTTTTAAGGCCTGGATTCTTAGTGAGGGAGCTTTGATGTGATATTCAAAGCCTGTTTTTTTTTCTGCTCACAGCCCACTGTACTCAGAGACCAAAGTGCACCCATAGAACTAAGATGATACAGGAAACATGGCAAGCTTTTAGCAGTATGGTACTTCACAGCTGGTGTTTAATACTGCTACTTGCTCGATCAGCTGGGGCAGAACCTGTCCCCAGCCAGATGCTATCTTCTTCTGCAGGACAGGTCAGGGCTGGGGGGTCAGTTTTCTCTCTGTCATACCAGAGATTTATACAGTCCAGGGATCTTGGTATGTGTGACCAATTATGTGCTCTCTTCAGTGGTCATGGGAGCTTCATTTTTTCATGCCTGACCAGGAAAAGGGAGGCTACACATTAATCACTGACTTAAGCATTACTTCAGGTACACATGATGGAGAGTTATAATGTTTGTAGTGAAGCTGCATTTGCCAGACTTGGGTTCTGTGTTGAAAAAGTGCTTAGAAACAAAGGAAGCACCTAAGCACTTCACTCCTAGTATAACTAGTGAGGGAGTGAGCAAGCAATCACTGATCACTCTGGTTACTTTTTGCTCAAGAAGTGCATAGTCAGCATGAGCCTTTTGACTACCAGCTGTGATAAAATCAGGCCACAGGATTTGGCATCGCCACTGTCTACAGGTTATAATATCAGGGAATAGGGCTGATACTTTATCAAATATATTTATCAAATATTTTCCCTAAGGCATTCACATATGCAAGAATCTGGCAAATGCCCTGAGAAATATTGAATCCTGTTGCACAAGTGTTAAACATCTTGGGAAGATGTTGGGCTGGAGTTTGGTACCCAAGGCTTTTCACTAGAAAATATAATGTATTTTTTATGATAAGGCCTGCCTAAAGGACTTTTTCATCTGAGGAAAAGGTAAAAACAATTTAAACTGCTAGACAAAAGCAACATATAATTTTCATTCTGGTTTGGAATGAAAAGAAGTGAATAACATACAAAGCAAAGGTATTTCATAGTGATCTGAGGCTTTACCATTGTGCCTGCTTCAACAGATAAGGAGAATCACAAAGATTCTTGTAAGAGCCATTAATGTTCCTTTTCTATCTGTCTGTACTGGGAAGCTGAAATCACAACTACAGGAAGATACACAATGGATATGACATAGTGGTATTAATAAAAAGTTTAAGTAGTTACACAAGAAGTTACCTAAAAGAGTCATCAGTCCTGAAGTACAATGACAATAAATATACAATTAAATACTCCATTAATATATCCAGAGGGAGTACTGAGGAAGCCCTATTACCACAAAATTATTAAAATGAAAGGCCAATGTTAATGCCACGATATCCAGCTAGTTCAGATTTTTAGAATTTTCACGCTGATTGGCAAAAATGAGGTAGTCTTACATTTCCCCAATATAGCTACAGCTACAGTTAAGCAAGAATTTTTTCCTGTCAAATCTGCTTTTGCCAGACATGCTATACCTGACAGCAGTGTCTGACAATGGGCTTATTGTTTGGAGGACATTAATTTAAGCAATTTAAAACTATGTATGTGCCTATATACATGATAGTGTGTCCATATTAACTCCCAATCCAGAATAAAAAATGTTAAAACAGTGAACCAGTACCCAGGTGGTCAGTCTGTCTGTCCTGGGTGATACAGAAGGTGAGGGATGCCAGCTACTGAATCCTCATCATGTCTCCTGGGCTCTTCTTAGGTTGGTGACGACATGCTGGTTTTGGATGTGCTTTTCTGTACTCTTTATGAAGGAAGTGTAATTCCTGTTCCTCCTCTGTTAGTTATTAAGACTTACTCAGTGTCTGTTGACTTCTGGGTGTCCTGAGAATCTGTACATGGATCCACTGAGATGCTGAAGACCTGCTAATATAGGTATCATCAACACACCCCATTTTTGTTATTCCTTCTGCTACTTCTGCATTTCCATTCACTCTCCACTCATATCAGTCTTACTGGTTTGCTATAATTCCTTGCACAGATAATATAATCACAAAATGATACCAATCAATCATGAGCTGACAGCTCCTGACATTTTGCTAAACAAAAACAAAATACCTGCACCATTAGAAAACAATGTCAGAGTCGCTGAAGAGCTGCGGGATGAGAAAGAGACAAACTTTGTTTAAAAAAAGGCCCATCAGTATTTTAGGAGCTGCCAACACTTCCTGAAAAAGACACTGTTCATCTCCTCAATGAGAAACTACAGTCACCAGCGACTGTTTCTTAGGAGGTTGCCCTACGGCTTATGCAAGAGTCGTCCTCAGCAGACAAATATGAGACAAAGGTGTTTAGGAGACTGGGAAGGAGGAAGGACTGGGAAATGTGCCAGAGAAGGCCACAGACAGGGACCAAGCACAGCAAATTGGCCATGGCACAAACAGTATCTGGACCTGCCACCCCCAAAAGCAGCCATGCTGAGGGACCAGCAACTCATTCATCCAAGAGCAACTCAAAGATTAAATGAACATGATTAGCATAGTATTTATCTAGCTGTTTCTTAATGTATTTATAATGGCATAACGTATTACTGCTATTTTTAATATTAATTGCCAGCAGTAAAAGGAAAAGATGACACTGGCCAACAGTGCCTTCAAAGACTGAGCTTCCCAGGCAGAAAGTCTGTGTGCAGCACAGCAGAGCCCTTGAAGCTCCAAACTCCCAACTGGAGCCAAGCATGCACTAAGCCTGACCGCTGGCAGGATCCCCAGCACTGCACAGCCACAAGTGGAGAATACTACCTGTTTCTTAGACCGTGCCTAGTTCTGGGATGTTCTTGGTCATGCCTGGAAGCTGATTACCAGACATCTAAGCCCTCTGCCGCTAGTGCCGGGTCACATTGGAGCATAATTCCACATAGCACAGTCCCAAGCCTGTCCTTGCCCCTGCACTGTGCAGGGTGAGGGGAGGCCAGAGACCCACTCTACGAGATCCTCAGAAGCCATGTAAGACCTGATTGCACAGGAAAAAGGTTTGGGCTCAAGCAAAGCAGCTGACCTCTCCAGGGACACCCACTCATATCTGCCTGGAACACCAAACTGTATGCCTTTCTGTATCTAAGGAAACTTTGCCTTCCTAAAAGACAGAGCAGCCTGGCAGCCAGGACGCTCCTGTCTTATGTGGAAAATGCAAGTTCAAGTCCCTGGTTTAAATCAGGCCCAAGTAAAGATCTGAAGCTGAATTATTTGGGCGCAAGGTGTTGCTCCATGCAGTACACTATTCTGTACACACACTGGCATTTACACACCTGGTTCCTGGGCTGTGGTGAAAGCTACATCCAGCTGGAGCACACCTCAAGCACAGCCAAAATCTGGGGCTATGTTGACATGGTGGAGACCCCTCCAGCTGCATTGAGGATCCCATTTCTGGAGCTGTCAGTTAACACCTCTCTTGAACGATTAATGGCAGCTAGTTAACCACAGAGCAGTGTCAACTCTCAGATGGTTCTGTACATGCCTGGTGGCAAGAATATAGACACTTATGGGTTAAGAGACAGCCAGGTAGTACCGACGACAGTGGTATTACATGGAGATACATATAGGACCTAAGTCTGCTTGATGGATTTGACTTTTATTTGCCAAGGTTATGGCTGCAGTGCTTTCAAGGTTTGATATTTTGAATTGTCTCGTGCTTTTTCATCAATAAATTGCTATTGCTACTGATAAAGCCATCAATAGTTTAGTTCAGATTCAGTTACTCATAATCAGGTGTCACAACTGAAACACTGAAAACAACACTCAGAGCTCCGTTCAGTAATTCACAGAAAGAGTAAGCATAAAGAAAAAAAAAAGGTGCTATGCCAAATTTCCTTAGATGATCACAGGGAGGATTAAAGAACATTAATTTTCTCATTACTCATCTCATCATAAGGTCAACTGCATCTAAAATCTAAAGGCTAAATAATATGCTTTTCTGTAATACTGAGATCTTCAGGGAAGTATGATTGCTGCATCTTATCAGCTTGGAAATGTCAACTGGAGGAAGTGAACCAAACAAGTCAATAAGGTTTATTCTACTTTCAGAATTATCCTGAACTTACAGCAGATAATTAGAAACCTGTTATAAAGATAGTTATAGATAGATAATAAAAATAATAATAAATACATTTCACTTCCAGGAATACATTGCAGTTCTAGTATCAGCTAAGTGGGGGAAAAGACTTTGTATTGAACTTCTTCAACACATTAACTCCAGATGCAGCCCAAAGCATTGATCTCTCTATTAGTCATTCACTAGGGTTTGTAATGGTAACAGGTAGTAACACTTTTCCCACCTCAAACTGACATCAAGGGCTTATCATTCCTCCTTCATGTAGACAGCAGGACAATTGACACTCCACAGAGACATTATGAATAAAGCCAAACACTATAGGATTATTAAATAGCCCAGGTAACTTTCCTCATCTTCCTAAAAGCAGTTTTTGCACACTGTAACTTTCTACAAATATATTACTGTCACAATGACTTGCTGTTGAGATTTTTAGTCCAAGCACAAAGAAAAAAGTGGTCCTGTGCAAAACAAAGGCCTACAGTGTGAAGAACTTTCAGTAATAGTTGCTGACCTTTCACTATAGAAAACTGTTAGCGCAGTGAAACTAGGCATGAGGATTTCTCAGTGGCTGCTAAGGGGTTATGCAGCCTTTCATCTGTGTACTAATTCAAATCCCGCCTGGACCAGCATTCTTCCTTCAGTCATACTCAGATGACAATTATCCTGCTAAAGTTAAATGACTGCCATCAGCTTGAGTGTGGAAAAAAACGTTAACTCTTAGCCTTCTTTTGTATTATCCAATATAATCCCAGTTCTGTGGGACTTCCCAAGACAGCCTCAGCATCATAGCACAAGGCACCTGGTCCAGTGGCAATGAAAGTTACAGAACTGATCAGAAATTATTGCTTTACAGCAATAATTTTACATGGCTTCCATCTGGCTTCACATCTTAACACTCATCAAAACCAATCTTCTGGGTTTTTTTCCCACAGTACAAAGAACACAACCACTATCTGTGACTTACAGTGTAATCCTCTACCCATACTTTCTGCCAGGCACCTAAATGTCAATAGACCTTGACATAGCTTTCTCTTTAAATCAAAATCCAACCTTTTCACTCTATACCTGCTGTTAAAATACCAGTCCATGCTCCTGTCATCTCCCTCTTTGACCCATATAACCTTCTCCTCTATGGCCTCCTCACGACCTGCATAAATCTTTTCTGAGGCATCGAAAATAATAAAAAGGTATGAAATAGAAAGACAATAAGGAAAGCAATGTCTAAACCAATCTGCATATAGCTATTGTGCTCGGAAATATGCAGCCTAATGGATATATGCTTTATAATTGCCTGCAATCATGGATAAATAAGAGGCTACATAACTACAGGCTGGTGAAGAGAAAGTGGGACTTATTATCCCTGTTTGGACTGCAAGTCATAAAAGAGTCAGAATAAATTTTGAATCCCTCAGTGCTTGACACTTCCAGAAGTTGACAGATACTGGCAAAAGGACTCCTCAGAGACTATGAATATAAGCAATTAGCACCACCTATTAAATATTGTCAAGACATTCTGCAATGGGAACAGATAGACAATGTGTTTATAATTTAGTCAAAAGCATTAGAATGCAGATGCTCAGACAAAATTGGTTTCAAACTTAGTAATCTCCTGTCACCCCTTTTTTAGGACTTCATTCTCCGCATGCTTGGAAGCATTGCACAATAGAGTCCACTTTCAAACAGTCTTTAATGTAGATGCCTTTTCTACATGTTTGCATTTAATAACAAAGTTTGCCTGAACGGTCATTGTGGGTTTGTGCGCAGATGTGTGTGATGGTAACACACTGAGGCATAAAACCCAGCTTCTATACACTGAAAATCCAACCTTAATACTTAGAAAAGTCTTATCAAAAAGCGGGATGCCAGTTGCAGAAACTTATTGCCTTCTCCGTTTGCTAGGATATGTGTTTAGGAATCAACTGTGAAGCAATCAACCATGTGGGTAAATTTAAACAGCTGACACATCTCACTGACTGTCCGGGCACCACGTATATGCATGCAGGGTAGCACGTGATTAAGCACTTCACGGGACGTCAGCCAAAATGTGCAGACTGTCACGCTGCTCAGACTAAGAGGGAAGTGAAACATCCTAAATAAGTCAAGAGCATATGTGTGTCTTATACCTTTATATTATCATGGGCATTGCGTATTTTATCTAAGAAGTGACAAAGTTTGAGCCTTGCTCTGTTCTGATACCGATGAGTTCACAGCCACAGACGAAATGATTGCAGACCATATTTATAGACACTTTTGAAGTGAAGCAACACTTCCCTAATGCATAAAATGTGCAATATTCCCTACTTCTGCTCTGGAGAAAGGACTGATTCTCAAGAGTGATTACACAAAACAGCAAATAGCCCTCTAAGTGAAGCAACTTCTGTCCCATTAGAATTTGAGTGTTGGTAGAATAAAATGTTTTGTGATTTAAGATGCTACCAAGAGATTTTGAAAATAGTGACATAAAGTTTATATCTATGCTGTACATATCTTTAATGCTTCCATCACAGTCATCTTTGTATCTCAGCTGGAACATAAGGCCAGTCAGCATGGAAAAGGTTGAACTTTGTCATTGCAAAATACATCTCCTAAGACATTCATGGGCTTTGTGGTTTGGGCAGGAAATTCCATACATCTTGACAGAGACAGCACATTTTCACAAAAGGATTTTCCTTTTCTGTTTCCACAGAAATCTGTGGAAGTTAACACCAGCTACAATGGGAACAGAAGTGGCAAGAATAAGGCAGCACAGGATCCTTTCCCGACTTTGCTGTTGATATTCCACAAGAATTTCAGGAATTTGTTTAATCTTTCCATGTCTTGATTATTCCAGCTGTAAAATGGGGATGCCCATCCCCACTGTCCTTCGCAACATGCCATGAAATCCATGCATGAAAGCTAATACATAAACATCACCAAAACCCCACTAAATCTATGAAAAAAAATTTCAATAACTTTGGTGAGCAAGTTTGGATTGAGTGCTCCAACACTAATCTGGCTGTTATTATTTTATTATTTCTATGTATATTATTACTAAACATACACATAAAATATATATAGCTTCTATATTTCATGTGTCTCCAATTTTTATCACCATGGTCACTGGAGCCATTAAGGTGAGATACGTCAGTTTTAACCACGTGTACTTACAACTGTATTTCTCAGTTTACACATGACGTGATATTTCTCACTGCATGAATTTTCAGAGTGGTAACAGGAGCTAAATGCATTTTCCTTTAAAAGTTTGTGTAATCTGTGAAACACAAACGCATTAAGCAGTTATATTTTTCCGAATCACGGTGTCTTTTGTAACGACAGCTGTGTATTTAGTTCAACAGTGAAATTCAAACTGTTTTGCTAATGAAAAGGGAGCCAAATAACCAAGTGCTGGAATGAATTGCAGGCTATTGAAAGCAGACAGTTGGCTCATTAAATGTGCCCCTCATGAATGATGTCCCTTCCCTTTAGACTGGTACTGAAATAATCCAGGTTTACTTTGTATTCTACAAAGTATTTTTAGGGCCTTCTATGATCAAGATAAGATAAGATGCAGGAAATACATTTCACAAATAAAATACAATTTGTTAGCTTGCAACAGCAAAACTTTAGCATTTACCAAACAAATGCATGTAGCTTTTAGGATAAGTGGCTTTCAGTGTAATTATTTATAGGATTTCCTGTGGGTTTACCACTACCACTGGACTGCTGCACATGCACCAGAAAATTTATGAAATTTTGGCGATACTGGGAAGAATGATTGCCTCTGTTTTTCGGATACAGGTGGAATCATGGCCTCACTGAAGGCAATGGGAAAATTCCAATACATGTCAAGGAGACAATACTGTAGATAGTGAATTCAAGCTCAGAAACACTAAATAAAGATGTCCAGCATGAATTGTAACATTTTAATTAGTTCTCAATAGAGTCAGCTGCAACTATGACACTTCCTTTACCTTTAAAAAGTTTAGTTTTATTCTCTTCTCTGTCTTCAGCAACTCTAACCCTGAGTTTCACTCTGTGTGGCTCAGATCTTTTTACTTTTTCCTGTTTTCCTTCACCAGGCTTTGTACATTTTTATTTCTTTGTATAAATTTAATTGCTTCTTGCCTCAGATATACTTCCATAACTATCCACACTCATCTCAACCTCTTCTCATCTTGTGGCAGGACTGTTCACTCTTCATGCATAACAGCTGAGCAGCCTGGTCCCTGCCCAGGAGATTGACACTGGACCCTGACACAAGGGTTCTGAAAGATCTGAGTAAGTCCAAAAAGTTCCTCCAGAGCATGTGCTGAGCTCATGAACAGAAATACTGAGCTGGCTTTTTAAGCAAGGACTACATGAAAGCATGTTCTAATTAGTGCCCTAGAACCACACAGCATTTAATGAGAGTGTGATAACTTGAGCAGCTGTTGAGGGGTGTATAAATTACTCCAAAATCCCTCTACTCCTTATATCAGTGTAAAATTTGGAGAGCATAGCAGCATTGTAGGGCCATACCGTTTGCCAACAGCATCCTGACCTGCGTTAGGAAAAGCATTGTCAGCAGGTTGAGGGAGGTAACATTTCCCCACTACTCAGCACTGGTGAGACATATGTAGAGTGCTCCGTCCAGTCCTTTGCTCCCCAGTACAAGAGTAACATGGATATACTGGAACAAGTCCAGCAAAGGATCACGAAGGTGATTAAGGGTCTGGAGCATCTGGCATGTGAGAAGAGATTGAGAGAACTGGGATGGATTAGTTTGGAGAAGAGAAGGCTCAGGCAGGTTGTTAGCAATGCATATACATATCTGATGGGGGGTTAAAAAAGACAGAGCCAGGCTCTTTCCAGTGACATCCAGTGACATCCAGTGACAGGACAAGAGGCAATGGATTCAAACTGAAATAAAGAAAACTCCATTTAAACATATGAAAAAACTTCTGTGAGGGTGATTGAACACTGGCACAGGTTTCCCAGAGAGGATGTGGAGTCTCCATCCTTGGACCTATTCAAAACCTGACTGGACACAGCCCAGAGCAACCTGCTGTAGCTGACCCTGCTTTCAGCAGGTGGTTGGACTAGGTGATCTCCAGAGGTGCCTTCCAGCCTCAGCGATCCTGTGATTCTCCCCCACTAGGCAGTGAGTTTTGGCATGAAGCACAGCTCCTCCTTCTGAATTCTGCCCCTTCTTCTGTCAAAGATACACCACCTTCAGCCTGACATTAACCTCTTATTTTCCCAAATTATCTTCTAATTTCAGCAGCCTCCTTTTTGGGGCACCAATCTTGAAAAAAATTATATTTTAGGCATGCAAATATAAGGGACAATTTTTATAATACCAGTTTTCTCATTTAAAACTAACACACTCAGATTTAGATGGCTAGAACTCCGTAAGTATGCAAGCTTTATTTCTAACAATGCCCAAAGCTGGAAAAAAATAAAAAAGGCTATTGACATGTTCCTATAGATAAACAGGGATCCAAATATGGATTAGATCTAGATTTGAAACATATGATTATACAAGTTTATTATGTTTAAATCAATTTTAATTTTCATGAAACTTCTACTTATTACAACCATATGCACAGAAGTCAAGAAAACATCTGACAGCATAGCTTGGAAAAAAAAAAAAGTACTATACAAAACAATGAAAACAATGTGTGGATGACAGCTGCTACTCCCCCTTTAAATCTCATTCTGTCATTCTTGTGTAGAATAGTACCTTCTTTTGCTTACCATTCCCTACTGATGAAGGTGGCATCGACAGGCCCTCTGAAGCTGAGCTGCTTGTGCCGTATACAATTTCCTTGCAAATATTGTACAGTAATTTATTTTTCTCAAAAGAACCAGACAAACAATACACAATATTCAGCCTACCTATGGAAACACTGATGAATAATCTGATAACATCTCAATAGTTTACATTAGTACAAACACTGAAATCAAGAAGACTGGATTCAGACTTTACTTCCTCAAAGCTAGAGGGAGTTTGGATGCATCATTCCAGTTGTTATCTACGTCTTCTTTATAATGCTTCTACAAAAAACCCAGGAGCCTGCTCCTCATAATCCAGAAAAAGCATGACAGGGCTCGCATTAATCACAGGGAATCCCTGGATTTGCCATTATTGATGGGTAGCTCTCACATTTCCCTGCAGAGTTCGGCAGAGAAGTCAATCAGTGGGTGTTTAACTCTGGCTGGCATCCTCTGCACTCGTTCCTGCGGTTTCGCTGCTCCGGCCTCCCGCCAGCTCCAACTGCAGAGTTTTTTTCTGCAGGGCTGGGAGCTGCCTCCGCGCCTCTCTGCTCCGGCCAGGGCTGCACAGAGACATCTCTGAAGTGGTGGCAAGAGAACTCAAAGAGATTCCACCGGGCAGAGGAGATCCCTGCCAGGCTAAAGCAGCAAAGGACTGAGGGAAAAGGAATCACTGGGCTATTTAATCCATTATTTTCATGTCTGTAAAAAGGACAGCAGGAAGCATGTGGTACCAAAGGAAAGAATTTTCCATCAAAAAGTGGCGCAATTCTTCCTGTAAGCCTTTCTGTGCTCTCACAAAGAAGTAACTTTTGCTTCTCAGAGGGATCAAAAGGAGTCTGCCAGGGGTGACAAAAGAAAGATAGAAGTTAACCTCCTGAGGTGGCAATAGGATAAGCCAGTATGAGGGAAGATTACACTGCAAAGACCTTCTAGGACTGAGAAGAAGATTTGTCTTTGGTTCAGCAAATGAGGAAATGTAACACCAGAGGATTAAGAAGTGAGGGAACACAGTAAAAATGACAAACCGGAGTGAGGGCCCTTCACAGCAGCACTTTGATTAAACAAAGCTGCAGGGGTCACAGCGAGAGCCGAGTAATTGTCAGGACATGACTTTAGGTCATAACAGTCAGAAGAGAACTGTTAGGCCTAGGAGCTGCTGTGCTACGTGCAGGAAGACTTCAAATCATTCAAGTGGGAATAAAAAGAGGGAAGACAAAGAAAAGCATGAGTTAAGGACGGTATTCAAAGCTGTATTTGTTGATAAGGGTGGCCAGGGATAATGTCTAGAGAGTCAAGAGGAAAAAACACAGATGGAAGCCTAGCATACTCTCAGCAGCAGCAAAGAAGGACTCAGCACTAAAGATTCAAGAAGCAGAAGTGAAGAATTGGGAAAGGTGGGGGTTTTTTTAAAGGATTTTTTTTTTTAAGTGTTTACTGGATTTGGAAAGAGGAATGAGAGTTTCAAAAGCAGTCCGTCAGTCAAAGAGACAATGATGAAACATAGGCCTTCATGTCTGAGATGCTAACTAGACATACCAACGTGAGCAGCTCCAGCTGATGGAGGAAGAAATGAGCCATACTGAATGAGATTTAGGATGTAATTAGAGCAGTTTTGGACAGCATGTTTGGAGAGGTTAGAGATGACAGGAATAAAACAGATGAAGTGATAGTTACAGGAAGGGAATCCAACTGGTGTTTTCATGACAGGGAAGGTCTGTGACTACCTACATTTATTTAAGAGGAAACTTAAGGACTTTGAGAAATAGAAGGGAAAAAAGAAGGCAGGATGAAGTAGACACACATGGTAGGAAGGGAGGGGATAATGAGAGAGGCAGGAAGAGAAAGGATGAAGTCAATACTGTGTGACAGCAGCGAAGGTGGAAAAGGTTAATGACAGAAGTAATTCATGCCATATTTTGTTTTTTCTGCAGAAGCAAATGACGTGGTTGCGGTAGAGTCTATTTGTTCAAAGTAAGAGATGCACCCAGTGAAGTTCAAATAAAGCAAGTCACAGTTTCTGTAGGAGAAAAACTGGATGTAGATTTGAGTGAAGAGATGAGGACATAGTGATAGACAGCTAAAATGTCAGATTAAGTATCACCAGGGAAAAGCAGCTCAAGGGTGAACATGTTGATGTAGAAGTGATAATCATTGCCCTGTAGTCAGTGTCTTATCAGTAATCAGAGCTAGCATTTCTCATTACAGAAGTACAACTGAAGTCCAAAAATTGATCAGAAAGCTTCTCAGATCATGCATCTGAGGTCATGCAATAAACAAATGGCTCTCAAAAGAAGATGAACCAAGTAGGAAGGGAAAAAATAACCCTGAATACCCCCTTCAGCGTGTAGCCTTGCTCTACTGATTATCTCATAACTTTTTCCTCTCCAGAAAGTGCACTTTATTTTCAATTTCCAGTCTCAAGTATACCTCCTTAGCCTTGTACTCAAAATTACAAAGCTTTAGCTTGTCAGCTCTGGGAATTCTCCATCTTTCCTCTGACTATTAGTTACATAATAGCTTGAGCTAAGCAATCAAAGCAGTGGTAGGTCAAAAGGAAGATTTGCCTGAGGTGATGCAGGAAGTTGATGGCAGAGCTTGAAGCTGAATACACATTTCTTTGCTATTCAGGCAGCAGAAAAACTGCTAGAGCCTTCTTCACCGTTTAGATTTTGTAGGCTTTTTTTCAAAGCAGTACTGTTTCTGAAGCCAAAGCTGCAAAATGCAATGGCATTGAAAAAGCTAACAAGCCAAAGAAATATCCCCAAATGGCACTGCTTTCTAGCTCTTTAATGGTGCTTCCATGGTATTACTAATAAATTATTTATCTTACAATCAATATTTTCCACATCCCTACTGTAATTCTCCATGTCATTTCAACTGCCTGTAAATCAGTACAGTTGTTGAGAAAAGGGGAGAGAGAGTGAGTATGTTAAGTCCAGTCTTCCCCTTGGATTTTACATCCCTCACCTTCAAAATACGCAAGTCCAAAGATGTCATAGCTCTTTGGTAATGACATTTCTAGTTATAAAAGATAGACTTGAAAGTCATTGCTCAACACCCCCGCCCCCACATCTGTTTTGTGGGACTAAATGACAACTGTTGAAAATTTTATTTGGTAAGTGGTAACGACAGCAAATACAGCACTGAAATTTACAGGGATGATTTAAACATTTTTTGACATTGCAGAACAGTGTAACAATTACCTGTCAAGAGTGCGGGATGCAGTAAACTGGCCAAGCAGGCAACTAAGAGAGCCAGAACTCCAAGGCCCACTCTCTGAGATGACAGCAGTGATTAAGATGACACCTACCTCCTGCACTTCAAATCGCTACTCTTCAGGTTCTGTAGGGGTTACTATTCATCTGTGATTCATTAAGGAATGGAACGGGCAACATAGCATTACTCTCCTCCATGCCACGACAACTTTCTCAGAAATTTCAGGATTTTTCTGCAGTGAGTTTACCTGGCATCAGCTTCTTGAGAAAATGCCTTCAGAACTGAACACGAGGCATCAAGTATTTCAGATCAGAAGAACTGTGACATAGGAGTTTCATGAACAAAAGGGATGCTTATCGGTTATACCGATACTTATTATTATCTGTATTATCACAAAGTCTAGGCACTGCTGCTTATAAAGGAAGATGCTTTCATGCTACTTGGTATAAAGAGGGAGCAAAAAGACTCTTCCTTATCCCTGGAAGTTTATTGTCTAAGACAATTGACAGCTACTGGATCCAGACAGATGGGAAAACGAGAGGCAGTAATAAAGGAATAATGATCAGCACAACAGTAACATCCCACCTCAGACTTACAAAGTTCCTATAAGCATAGAGAATGGTTGCTCAAGAGCAATTAGAGTGAAATTATATACAGCAGAGGCAAAGCTGTATGTATGTTGAACAATGCATCTGGATTTTCACTGCTCTTTAAGCAGCTCAGGACATTGTTTCTGTAAAGAGAAATGTTCACAAAAGCTGTTTTCTCGCACAAGTCTAGGGAAACACTGTGAGAACATGCGTTATCATGAATTAATGCTTGAAGTCATGGATTACAAATCCTAGGTTAATTTTGCCATTAGATTAGCACAGTTTCTTCTGGTTGTTTCTGTAAGTGTTCCAACGACACATGTACTTTGAATCTGTAGTTGCTTACAGGTCTTTTATCCAGACTTAAGCACACACATCTTCCACTGAAAAAACAGAAACTGAGCTCTGACTCGGAACTAGCTAGTAAGCCCCTGCAGCATTTACAAGAAAGACATTTTAACCCTGTTCTGTGTAACAGAACAGCACAACACAGTGTTTCTATCAAGCAGCTGTGTCCAAGGCAGAAATAATATAAAAATCAGGACAAGTCTGACTTAGGTTTTGGGGGCGATCTCATGTAATTTACCTGATAACACTTCTCTATGTCTTAATTTTTTGTTTTGCAAGGCACCACGTCGCTCTCCACCCTGCAAAACTGCTTTTCTCGGAGTAGGTTATGACGGCACCGATTAGTACTCGTTATCACTGTTGCACAGAGAGCCTAAATCTGAAATGAGCCTGAATCTGAAACGAAGGAGGCACTGCCTGCAGTCAGACTAAACGTAACCTGTCCTATTTGTTTATTTTTTAGAGAAAAGAGCAGACAGCCGGCGCAGGTGGCTACATTTTTGTAACTTCAGTGAAGCCGCAGGGTACACCTGCGGCCCCTGCTCTCTACTGACACGCTACTTAGGCTCAGGTTTATCATCACGAGGCTCCGGCGGCAGGCCGCGCTCGGGAGGAGCCCGGAGCCCCCAGGCCGGGGCTCAGGGACCGGCCGCTGGTGCCGGAGCTCCCCGCTGGCGCCCGGCCCCACTGCCCGCAGGCGGGTCCCATCCCCCCGGGCCCCGGCCCGCACC
>VYZV01016404.1:137498-158908 GCA_013401275.1 Pandion haliaetus
GGGGGGTTGGGGGGTGTGCTGGTGGAAAAGCCGCTTGTTCCGGGTGGCCCAGGCGGCCTCGGCCACCGCGGGCTATCTCGGCGCGGTGTTCTGTCGTGCGTAGCCCGGGAGTGAGCCGTTCCTGCGGGGAGAACCGCTGCGGAGCGGGTCCGTCCGGCTTGGTGCCGGCGTGCGCCTCAGAGGGACCCTTCAGAGGTTGGAGGAAGCGGGAAGGGTATTTGTCCCGCAGTAAGGGTGCGCCCGGGGGCACTTACCCGGCGAGGGGCTGGCGGTTAAATCCACATCCCCGCCAGCGTGCGGTAGTCTCCCCGTGCTCCCGGATCCCGTGGATGCCCCTTACTAGAAGGTGCGGGTGAGCGGTGCGCAGGGGCTACCCGAAACGCCTAGTGAAAAAGGCCCCGCGTAGCGCGGCGTGAAGGAAGCGGGCACTGATGGCTGCAGGCAGCAGAGCCTATTCTGACTTTACCTCATGGTAAGACTCCGAAAGATTAGTTTCCTCAGAGTTGCATAAACAAAATGGCAAACCCACTGTGGCTATCTCGTGATACTAAGTCATTTACTTTTGTAATTGTGAAGATAAAACCTAAATTTCCTGAGTCCCACACAGATACTTGTAGCGTGTCGATCACATTGGTTGGCGTTCGGCAAGACAATTCCAGGGGGGAAGGCAGGGAAATCCTGTCACGTTCCTTTTGTTTTCCTTGTAGATACCGCTAAAATACCTGCTTTCCACCTTTTCCTCGTTTAACTTCCCCTTGGGGTCAGCTGGTCGTCAGCATGCCTTCTACCGAGAACACCTCAAAACTTTTCCTGGTCCTCGTTTCATTGCTGCTGGTGCTGCCAGTAGTAGAAGCCCTGGACGCAGGAGATACCATCGCCTTCCTACTAGGCCTCGCTGTCAGCGTCGTCGGATTCTGTGCCTGCCTTGGCTTGTATGCAAGGAAAAGGAATGGGCAGCAATGATTTCAAGAAGATGCTCAGATGAAGTGAATTTCCAAACACAGCTTGGGATTGAGATCTGGGGTGTAAGACTGAGTTTCGGTTCTGGATAACTTTCAAAAACCATGTAGTAGATATCTCTGCAAACCCCTCTTACTGTGCAGTACAACAGAATCAAGACTGTACCCAGTAAAGTGGATTTGTAGGATCTGTTCTCTTGACAGTAAGATGATTTTGTATTGCTTGTGATTAAATATTGCCTTAGAGAAGGGTAAGAACTTTTTGAATGGGGAAGGAAAACCATAGAGTGGTTCACAGTGTTTATAAATAGAACATGTGAGGGAGACCCATGAACAAGTTCAACAATTTTAGTTTCAAGGGTTAATTGGGAGGAAGCAGGTATTAATCTTCCAGTCAGGATGACAGAGCTTTGGAAGTACTCCTAACTAGCTAGCTAGTGAGCAGACTGCTTTGACTTGTGTGCACATGCTCACATTCTTTATAATGACAGTTGACACCTAACAGCTCACTTCTGCTGTCACAGGGATGAGACTTTAGAGAACTAAGAAGACATGGAAAACTTTTTTTTTTATGTATTTTTATTTTATAATGAGCCTCTCCTGCAGCCTGTGTTCTTGTTACCAAGTAGATACACTTAAGAATGGGACCACTATTCTTCTTTAACATGTGTTTCACAGAATAGTACATGTAAAGCTACATAAATCAGATTAGGGATATGGGTTTTGTCTCTTGTTTATTTTTTTTTTTATCTGGCTTTCCTTTAGGCACACCAGGTTTAAGGCTCATTTCATTTGGTGTTTGTATTTTTTTTTCTCCAAAACTGAAGACTTACCTATTTTAATGAGGAATTATGTGTAGTATTTCTGCATTAAGGAGTTATTAAAATTATAACAAGACAGTTGTGCACATTTCTTTTGCAATATGGAAAGAACATGTTTTGTTAAAATCCTAGTTTTAGTCATCAGATCCATTGTTCTCAAGTGTCTTCCTCATGACAAACTTACGTTGCTAGCTAAACATTTAGGCTTCTTACTTAACTGATGCATATGACTTCCACAGAAGATTAGGACCAAAACCAAAGCAAAAAATCCTGATGCAAAATGGGAGATGTAAATAGTCTTATTCTATTTTATGCGCGGTCAGATTGTATGGTACACGGTTGAAAGACTCTACTCAGTAGCATATCCAGGACCTGTTTCTTTAAGTACCAAAGGTGAAATGGCACAGCCAAGAATGTTTACCACAAGTCCCTCTGGTTTGTTAGGCTGTGCTAGCTGTCTGTTTCAGACAAGAAGCACAATCTAACAGCAGCAGAATAAGGAGCGTAGGAAGGTGAGCTCTCCATGGTTCACAGAATTTCTTCCTGATCTTGTGCTGTGGACGCTGCCACTCTTGCTAGAAAGCTTGACTTTTATCTTTCAAAGCTGGGGAAAACAGTTAAATGTGATGCAGAGCTATATATTTTGATACTAATCCTCCCCTTCCTCTGTAAGTGTCTCTGTTCAGTAGAGCACAAAGCAATGGCTAGAAGAGTTGTCAGGCAGGTCTTACATAAGTAATTGGGTGGGCAGATCATGTTCTCTAAATTCTAAGATTTCTGTATGCTCTTTGTGGTTTGACTTCTCTCTCCAACCTCTGAGGAGATAGAAGCCCTGGTTACTTCAGTCTTGCAATTTATGTCCCTCTCTCATGGTCGATGGAGGCAGGAAGGTAAAACGAAAGCTTCCAAAATTGCATGGGGTTGAAACTGTAGGACTCACCCCAGCAAGCCACAAGAATGTAGGTTTCTGCTCTCAAGTTACAGGAATAATAACAGTCACAAAGTTGCTCTGATGAGATGCAAGTCTTGGCCAGGTAACTTTTCTTGAACCCTTTTTGTGGCTTCCAAAGGTCAGGAAGGGACATGGTGCGCAATTCCTATGTACAAGTGAAATTTACAGCCTAAGAGGAGCATCAGACAGTAGTGTCACCTTTAAAAGCTCCCTAATAGCAGTAGATGATCCTGTACGTGATTTTTCAACTGGGTGGATGCAAGCACACATCAAGTGTGATCTTCCATGTTCCAGCTTGGCCAAACCATTACCCTTAAAAAAAAAAAAAACCACAAACACAAAATCACCCCTCGATTCACTTTATATTTCTGAAAATTAGAGAATTTTGCCAATTTTTCAGTAGAATATTAAATATTGCTTTTTCAATACAATTAATTTTATCACAAGCAGCTTTTCACAGACTCCTTTATCTTCACTTTGGAAAAGATCCCTGGCAATAGTTTCACAGAATTGTGCAACAGTTTCACTGCAGGAGAACAAAATTTTAGCAGAGTAATTAGCATCAGGCAATAGGGATATGAGGAACTGTGGTTTTTGCCCAAACCTGTATTTACTTCATTGAAAGGTGTTTACACAGCATAATGGCGTTGTTTCCTGGGTTCTGACAAGCTTTATTGTTAAAGACTTGCATTTGTCAATTACTTGAGTGTAAAATCGGATACCCCTGCTTTTTCTTCTGTCTTAATAAACTTTCATGTATGATTTATCATCAGCTTGATGCAGTAGTTCTTATGAAAAGGAAAATTGGGATAACAGAAATGACTGAAACTGCTGAAATTCCTTATACTAAATATTATTTTCTTACATTTGCTGATGTTAGGTGACTTTACAAACTCATGTGGGATAAGGTATGTTTTCAGTTGAACTTTTGTATCATGAGTGTACTTCTCTTGGTCCTACTACTTGTTTATCTTGTTTCAGTATCAGTTACTTCAGAGCACTTCAAGGGGGCTGGTCCCCTTACTTTGAAACTGGCAGCTTGCAGTTGTGAAGAGGCTCGTTTCTCCAGTAGAAGGGAAATTTGAAGTATTTCTTTTTCCTTTTGACTATGAATTTTCAACATTACCATTATGTAGTTGCCTTTATACCAGTAAAGCCATATATGGCAGTTTTCTAGCTGGAGACCCAAGTATATAAAGGACCATTTTCTTTTTTTCTAAAGAAAAATTATGTTCTAGTGCTTTATAATTATTTGAATGATACTTTTTTTTTTTTTTTTTTAAACTTCCAAAGAGCTTGTTTTATCCCAGCATTTTATGAAAACAGGGTTCCAGCTCTTTTGGGACTTCAGCCAGCGCACAAAGCAGCTCACTTTGTGCATGAAACTAATACCTTTAGTGGCTGTCTTCAGGGCAGAAAGCAAAATAAGCCTGACAATGCCCACCTCTTAATACAACCTGCCCTCTAACTGGTGCAAGAAAGCTGCAACTCAGGAACGAGTAGCTTTTGACTGCTATGATTTCCATCTGCTTTAACAACAGCATAGCTCAAAACCAGCCATCCTACGAACATCTAACAATCAGCAGTCCCTTTGTGAATGGACAGAAGTGCTTCACTCCTCATGGCATACCTTCAGGTGCTGCACACCAGCTAGGTGTTACCGTTCTGCTGGGTACAGCAGTGCCTGGGACTGGAATACGAACACTTCACCCAGTTCCTAACACACTTGTTTCTCTGTGTGTATGAAAACTGATAAACCACTGCTGTGAACCCTTTCTCCCACTCAGGTAAATCCTGCTGGTGGTGGTGATGCTGCTTTAATATTATCGTGAGACATGGCAATTCTATGGCATCTTCCATCTGAGAACCCTTACATGCTTACAGGTATTAATGTTTGCATCCCTATTGTATCCCTTGATGAGTGGGACAAGCGGAAGGAGAGTGAGTGACTTGCGGTGGTGTCACAGGAAGTAGGTGGTAACTCCAAGATGCTCAATTTGATTTCTGGAACGTGTTGTGCTCGTGGTTCTCAGCCAGCACGCCCCTGCCATGGGAACTGTCCCTGGACTAGCCCAGAGACTTGTGTACTGACCAGACACAGTCTGAAGCCCCAGTTCCTCTTTGCACAAAGCTTTTTACACCAGCTTTGTGAGAAGGGAGTAGGGAGTTGAGTTCACCATTTATAATAAAACATGACTAAATGGATGAACCGTAATTGGTCTGTTACCACGGTAAATGCTCTAATTATCATACTACAAAAGTAACCTTTCCATTCATTGTTACATCTGATGAAAGGTTTGGCAAATCTGAACTGATATAATGACAAGAGATTGTTAGGAGTGGTGGAAAGGAGGGCTTGGATCTGGTTGTCCTCCTGGTTTACACTTGAACAAATTGTTAGTAAATTATCTGAAGTCAACAGAAATCTGGTTGTTCACCAGATTAGGAAAATAAGACCACTAATTCAGAACCAAATGCGGCAAAATATACCGGACGAGATTTGATGTGATTAAAGATGCACAGGACCCAAAACACAATTCCTGCTGAAATCAATCTTCAGAACTTTTAAGAGACAAGTTTTTAATACATTAGATACTGACCACACTGCTAACTGTTAAAGAATGTAACCAGTTTTGAAACTATGAAGATTTTCAGTTCACATGAATATGCAGTAGCACCTAAATACTACATTTCCAATATTCAGAAAGTAAGCTTTCTAGCAAGCAAGCTGGAATTTACATACCAAGCTACTATATGGTAAATACCATAAAAGCACATCTAATTTGAATGAAAAATAAAAGAGCAATAAAATTATACAGATATTCAAAACATTTCCAGATATTGTAGTGGTCTCCTCAGCTCGGTTTCTCTGTAATGAAATTTGAAAGTATGTGGGAGGCTCTGTCACATTAAGGTGCGGGCACACTAGGCAGTCAGCATAGCCTTTTTTTTCTGGATCATTCATCTGATCAGATCAGAACAAAGATTTTCATGAGAAAAACAAAACAAAACATCCGTTTAGAGTACTAAGCAAAGAGACCCGTATAAGCTCAGTGTAAGTGAAGGCCTGAAAGTGGAGCGGTCTCCAGCAGACCCAGGAGTTGCAACCATTAGAGGCAGGGAAGAAAGAATCATGTCCCCAGACACCCTATTGTAGAAAACTAGAGCTTGCTGCTCTAATTGGGTTAAAGCTGGTGTTCTGCTTGAGCTTTCCTGTATTGGCCATATTCCTCCTCGCTAGTCCTTGTCTTGGAAATTTTAACTGGAACCAACACTACCGGCAGCGTTCCCAGCTGCTGTTCATTCAAGGTACTCAAATGTTTGCGCACATCTTCATACTGCTACTCTCTACTTTGCAAGTATAAAAGCATGAAAATTACCTTCTCTTCCTGAATGGAGTCAAAATGCTGCAGAGCAACACAGTTCCGTAAAACTTACTAGAGAAGGGTCTGTCTTTTTCTTTTGTTCTTCTGTTCTTCTGTTTGTGCAGCTCTTTGCACACATTGCGATGATACTAATAATATAATACAACTGCTTGTCCCTTCCCTACCCTCTGACAGAAAAGCAGCAGTCCTAAAGCATGGCCAATTTTAATCTTGCCACAATTACAGTGAAGAAAATTGTCACTTTTATCAAAATATGTTCACTTTCCATTTCATGAATTACCTGTGAAATGAGAATGTCTTTAATTAATTCTAGAACTGTTCAAGGACATTTTCTGCCAACCTTTTTCTAAACTCAGATGGCTATCAAAATTACATGGTCAATACCTGCACTTATTTCTCAGACTTTAACCAAACATGATTGTTTGTAAGTCACATGGTAGCAGTATTAAACTTTCTTTGAATGTATTCAAATGATCTGGAGGATTAGCAGAAGCCATGTTGACTCATTTTTCCTCAAAGGCACAAATTTATTTTAGTGTCTGCATGAATAGCAAGGAACAATTATGCCTTTTTAAAGTTTCATCTTTTCAGAAAGGCCATTTGTGGTGAACTTCCAAAAGTCTATCTGAGATTTGGAGACAGCATATCATCTATAGAGTCTATACACTCTAAAGTAAAAAAGTAATTACTAAAAAGTAATATTGCAATGGGTCTTACCAAAGTCACTTTTCATCTTTTCATAAAATT
This sequence comes from Pandion haliaetus, assembly GCA_013401275.1. NCBI lineage: Eukaryota > Metazoa > Chordata > Aves > Accipitriformes > Pandionidae > Pandion > Pandion haliaetus. Next base: position 144,364 of record VYZV01016404.1, read on the forward strand.
TAAAGATGTTGATCGTGTATCTGGAGCAGTTGCCAATAAGAAACCAGTATTCAGCAATAAATGTCACACAGTCGTGTTTTTCATTCTATTGTATTTGCAGAAAGAAAATATAAATCCCAGAAACTATTATACATTAAAAATAGGCAAAAAGTGCTTTTCCAAGAACAAGTCGGTGTTATCGAGTAATAATTATGGCCCTGGTGAAAATCTCAGTGAAGTCAGCTCAAAAAATTTCATTGTCCTAAAATGAAATCAAGCTCTCCTAAAGGGGTGACCAAACTGTGTCTTTTGAACCCCGTACAACTTTGCCATGACCATCTCCCATGCCAGGTTTACGGCAGCAGGCTGTCCTGATGCAAGGGATGCTGGATAACCTCAAATCCTGCCTGGGAAGTGACAGACAGCTGCATCTTCCCGGGTGCCAAATGCATGCCCAGGCCACTGCTACCCTCTCGCTCCACTGAGCGATCTCCTGCTGTGACAAAAGCCAGATAGGTGATTGGGTATTTGTTTAGACATTCAGGAATAGCTGTGGGGCTTATACATCTTTAACCTTCTTCCATGCCAGATTTCACCTTTCAAAATTTAGTATTTTATGTTACACTTTATTTTTTAAAATCCTGTATATAATCTTTTAAAACATGAAATTTATGTGGGCTGGCGTGAGTGCTTGCATTTGAGAGAAGTAGGAAAGCAGAGGTCACTCTGCCAGCTGAAAGGATATTTCTAAATTGTCCATCCACAAAAGGGGAAAAAAGGAATCATCTTTGGGAAGAGACTGAGCCAGGAAATGTACAAGGTGACCTCCAGAGGTCCTTTCCAACCTAATTTACTGTATGATTCTATGAAATCCTGGTTGTAAATGGGATACATAAACAGCAGCTCAATTCACTTGTATCTTTATGGCAAACAAGGATATATTTGTGGTGAACAAATCTAATCACAGTGTGAGCCCATAGGGAACCTGACCGCAAAAGCTGTGAGGCTGTTCAGTCATCATGTTAGACCACAGGGAAACCAGATGTACCAGGATTCTCCCACTGCGTCTAGTGAAACTCAATCCCTGAGGCATTAAAAGGTTATGGCAAAAAGGAAGCAAATACAGCATATGTACAGTAATCCTCTTTTCAGTGTGGGATTTTTAGAGATGGGTTTATGGGGCTAGTGCTGTACTCCAAATGAAATTCAAGTGCTTCAGTGCAAAGCCCCAAATGCGAATTATTGCAACTCCTACCCAAGTCAACATTTTGAAAATATTTAGATTTGACAGCCTGAATAAAAGACTCTGTTGCACATGGAGTTCCCATTGGCATCAGTGGGAGTTTAGGACAAGGTCAAAAACAAAATACAGGTTTAGTGCAGTAGCTACGTCGATAGGATGGAGAGGTCCCTGTCATTTGACCGGTAGTGCACCTTGCACCAGATGGTGCTCATGGAGAACTGCAGCCACATTAGGCTTCGTCCCCATCTCTTTCCTTAGGAAAATATTAGCTGAATAATTTGTTGTGGTGACTGAATGCCAAATTTTCATCTGGTTAAAAAACAGCCTGAAGTTGCTGAAATCAGTGTAGTCATCCTGATTTAAATTCATTTTGAACAGAAATCACAAGAGGCTTCATTCTGACCTTGCACCAGCCCTTACACTTCTGTGTAATGCAGTAGAATTATTCTTGATTTCCATTTATGTGAAAATCTAAATTGGTTCTTAAAATAGATGCTGTCTTTTTTTCTCTCTCAGCCTGCTACCAGTAAATTATTTGACCTACATCTTAATAAATATTAGAAAAAATATTCTCCCCACTCTTATTCCACAAATACACTTCAGAACTTGTATATTCAACTTAGACTCCATTGTTTCTCCCCCCGCCCCAAGATTTATCAACCAAGGCAAAGGGAAATCCACATGACCGCCCATTCTCAAGGACACCACACTAATATAAAGTACTTCTTCACACACTTTTAATGTGTGTGCTGTACATGTCTGATGTACATCAGCTTACCTTTCTGCCTTGTTGTTCTTATCGTTTCAGTAATAAGAGCAATCTGTTTTGTGTCTATGTCAAACTGTTCCTCAAGGACTCCCTTCACCTAGTCTTTGTGAGGTTCTCTGTATTAAATGAGAACCACTTTGTAAATTTTCTTTTCCTATCCAGAAATAACAATGAAATCCCAGTAAAAAGGATTACATGCTCTCCATTTCAGAAGGGCCAGAAAGGAAAGTAGTATAGCTGTAGATACAAATGTAAAGCACTTGAAATCTGAACCTTCATGAGTTTTGCCAGAGGTTTCTCTGCTTAACTCCCAAAAGACTTAATAGGAATTAAAAATTAAAATCCCTTCTACTTCCAAATGAATACTGACCTTCCAATAGCGAATGAAGAGCATGTGATTACTTTATGCACACTAGCAAAATAATCTGAAATTGGCTGTACATAATAGTTGTCAGACTGCTGCCTGCATATATCATAATGCCAACTGTCTTAACTCAGGACAATGAAAATTGCCTGATTTAGTGCAAAATACAGACCTTGGGAAGCAAATGTCATAGAAACAGGGTGAAGAGGCACTGACAAACATACCTTAAATACCCTCTCTTTCATGCAGTAGTAGCTGAGCCATTTGCTCAGTAAGAATTCCATGTCCTCTTACAGGACTAGGCTTTTGGTTTTTCATTATCTGGTGTTGAAAACCCACTTTCCTTCTGTCCTGTTTTTGCAAAAGCTGCACTCTGGTTTCACCAGAAATAAATGCTAAGAAGTAAACGTCATGAGTGAAAGATTGTTTTTTTTCATTTTTGAAGCAGTTGATCCCTGCCACCTGCTTACAGCAACTATTTCTGGTCTTACTACAAAGACTGAGAAATGTGCAGCTTATATGGAACTGGGACATTTGTAGTGAGTTTTATAAGTACATACGTTTCCCTAAACTTACCACAGAAATAATAAAAGCCCATAAACTACACTGGTTCAGAAAATTCCCTCTAGGGTGCTTGCACTGGACAAACCAGAACAAATCTTTCACCATCCCCTGGTAGAGACACTTCAGAAATCCTTTCTTAAAACTGCTATATAATGCAGTTTTATTCACATTACAGCATACCTAAGCCTTAAACCATAATGCTGAGTCAAAGTCTACTAGACTTGTACCTTTTTCTTCATTTTAGCACTTGGAAGCCTAATGTTAAAACCTCAACATATTCTTAGTACTAGTAATTATTCAGCCTCTTCCTCTTTCTTGTATTTTTCAATTTTAGAAACCTCCAGGCATGATTTAACATGTAGGGTTTTTTACATTAAAAAGAAGCATTTAGCATTATTTCCTGTTTTGAAAGGTATCTTACTGCATCTATTCATTACAAGCCATATTTGACTATCTGTATCCCCAATTTAGCAGATTTCTAAGTAAAGGTTAAAGAGTTTAAGGGTTGAAAATAGTTTTGATTTAAGTAGGTTCATAACTGTATTCCAAGACTGTCAACTGAAGCAGAAGTCTGAAAGTTTTGTAATTAAGACTGTAACTTTAGCTCTCTCCAACCTCTCACTGTATCTACTGAAGGTTATCCCAGCTCCATTCATTATCTAACTAGGTTTGCCTGAATTGGTCAAAAGTGCATTTAAATCTAGCCTTGCAATTCCACTAATTCTATGTTCTCCATTGCCTCTGTGTGCCTGTGACAGCAGAAAATAACTTCTTATGTTCCTGCAACAAGTTTTTTCTTCCAATTTCTTCTGTCTTACTCCAGAATGGCCATTAAGTTACCTTCCCTTTTTTAACTTTTACTTCTCTTTCAGCATCACCAGGTTTCTCCCAATATGTGATACGTATTTTGGTAACTAATCCACGTGGGTGAATAAATCATTCTGAGCAATTGCCAGCTCTTTTTGTCTGAAGGTCTTCCATTTGATTTCAGGTTGTCGGCATTTCATTATGTTCCATGGTTGGCCTTGTGGCAATGTCCTTTGAAAATTCAATGCACTAAAAAGGTTAGGAAAAAAGAAAGAAAAAACTGCTCTCTTTTCAGTATAGAGCATGCAGGTTGAAACAGATATATCTTGAGGACCTATGATATCAAAGAGAATTCCTAAGTTTTACATAAATTCCTCAAATTGCCACAGTTTTGTTATGCATGCATATTTATGAGGATATATTATACATAATAGAGAGATACAGTGTATCAACTAAATGTTCTGTTAGCTTTTGAAGCATTGTATTAATACCAAATTTACAACGCAGCACAGGATTACACAACAGGTACGTTTTACTTGGCTACTGCTGGTCCTGTATTGTGAGGAACTGGTGTGTTCACTCATCAGAAGACCACTTTTATGTCCAGGTACATATCCCAGATTGGGAAGAACAGATTACTATTATTTAGATCTCTTATTTCCACATTTTCTTTTAATAATGGAGAGCAAATAAATTCACTGAAGCTTAATAAAACTATGTAGTGAGGAACTGCAAGAGCTTAAGAGGTGATTTAAATATCTAAAACATGACTTGAACAGAATTTAGGACATGAACCCTCCAAAAAGGGACCCAGAAATCCCTCACTGCAGCAACAGCTCAGTGCTCACTTTTCAGCTGACAGTTACACTTTGGACCTGAGGTTGCAAGCTTTCCATTCATGTGCAGAACTGCCCAAGAGTGTGCAGTGCAGAATCTCTGGGATCCGGACATGAGACAGAGCATAACCTAAATGTCTCACTCCCAGAGAAGTCCCTAGAAGAGTCTGATCTGTGGTGTGTTCAGGTAAGGTACATAAGCAGCAGTGCTGAACCCAGTGAATGCACGAATACTGCAGGAAGCCCACCTTTTCCAAACCACTTAGCAGTTACAGCACATGAAACAGAGGATCTGGAATTCAAGCCCAGTGTCCCACCTCCAACAAAAGTTTCCTGGAGTACTAGGAGGTACAATCCTGGAAAGCATGCTCTCGTTTTTATTCTCGACCCTCTATGTGTAAAAATGCAAGAGAATCGCATGGGGTGGGGGGGATGTGGACAAGAGAGACCGACTCCCATGTCCGCTACTTAGGATACTTGCCTCTTATGGCAAGATTTAGGTCCTGGTCCCAGCTCCATCACCTGATGTTATGTAGTCAGTCAGAAAACAAAGCAAAACCAGCTCTAATCAGTCTAGGTAGCGGGGACCAGATCCCATGTGTTTCTCCTGGCAGCAGAGTGTCTTATCTAGTATAGTGCAACGTCCTGTTCCTGCTCAGTTTTTTACCCTTTTATTTAAATACCATACTCAAACATTGCCTAACTATATGCAAATACTGGTCCAATTAAGCAAAAGATATTGCCGTTTGCTAACATTAGGCTTGACTAGTTTTGTAGGTGACATTTCAATAAAACATTCATTCTTTCATAGCTCCATGAAATAGGCAATGCAGTAATAAATTTATATTTACATATATATTTTAATATATTTATATAATTTATATTTTAATTTAAATTTTATATTTATTTGCATTATAGAGCTGCATTTATGAACTTCCTCCTACTGTGCCATCATACTGCTGTTCTGATAGTGTCTGCAGAATTCAAACTGTGGTGTTTCTTAACAGATGACCTACCTTTATCCAGAGATAGACTGTTCTCTGCATCCTCACAAGTATAAAACTTAAAATTGCTTCTCCTTGTTCTACATATAAATGAGAACATTTCATACTTAATATCCAACAAACTGACAAAATGGGACCGTGGCATTAGGTTCTCAATACCAGATTAGTTGCAGTGAACAGGTAACAGCTGAGTTGACACAGGAATATCCAAGAGTATTTCCACTTTCTAGATCATAAGACCAGAAGCTCACTAGTGGAACATATATTTATGCTAGCTGCTTGCAAAGCTAGTGTTCACTCTCCATCTCAGACATTACAGACTTGACTCTCCATTGTCTTAATCTTACACATTAAAAGCAATTACCATTCAGCAGTATACTTTTTTTAACCAATTTGTATTTTCTTTGCAGAGCTTTACATCAATCCAGAGTCATTATGCTGTACATGTCTGTGTTACCTTAAATTAAAATTTGAACAATAAATTAGTAGGAAGTCTAATGTCTAGATGTGAACCAGTCATATCAGCAAAAATAAATATCTCTGACACTGACACTATTAATTTTTATCCCTGAGCACAGCCTGAAAGTTCTCTGAAAGCTGCCAGTGACTGTTGCTCTATTTTATCCTATTATTTTTAAATCCCCCTCCCAGTATATTGCTACAAATAGAAAATGCTATTGCAAAAGAGTCTCTCTAATCCTACAACATACTGTCCATTCAAGGTTCACCTCTAACCTAAGCTTAAAGATGGCAGAAAATGGAAGTATTTATGTACCTCATCTCTACAAAAGTGACTGATTTTACATATACCCTTACACACTAATAATAGTCATACAAATAATTCTATGAGCACTGGAAGAAATGGAGCAGTAATTGCAACAGAAGCAAGGAGGGGCTCAGCAGTGTGGCTGTTGATCCATTTGATACTGAACAGATGTGTAGGATGTGCGTAGTCTGTCACAGAACCAGCATGAGCATGGTCTTTGGGTCTAACGCAGTGCTTGCTACTTGCCATTCTGCCCCTGGATACAGAAACCATGGTGACATATCCAGTGTCCTGTTCAGCTGCACAGCAGAGCGCAGTCAAGCCCAGTCACAAAGAGTTCGAATTAGGAAGGGATTAAGACTCCAGGCCATGGCCATTTTTGACCAGCAGATGAATCGCTGTATGCTGAAGCCTCAGGTATGGACCAGGGTCCCGAGGGAGTGGTGGTCAGACTGCAGGTGGTGGCCAGCCTGAAAGAACAGCAAGGGAAAAAGGTAAACTCTAGGACAAGCATCCAACACCTACATTCACAAAATTTATAGGAACTTCACCTGCCTCTGAGACCTCTCTCAGGTATCTGACTTCACTAAAATCAGCTTCCAGGTTTAAAAGACAGTGAAGTGGAGGAAATGTGCATAAATTCACTTAGTCGTTATATAGCTTCATGACAGAAAGTATATAAAAAATAATGAACCATAATCACCCCTTTCATTATGCTCCGACCACATCCTAATAATCTCCAGTGAGCCAACAGCACAAAAAGAGATGGGAGCAATACCTGACAGCCTGGCAGTCCCCCCTAGTCAGCCAAAGAAGCATTCCACACATATCCATACATGCTGGAAAACTACGGAAGAGCTTGGGATAGAGTAGGTTTACATAACTGGTATAGTTACGTGCATCTCAGACATGAGGCGGTCTACACTTAATCTTGGGTGCATAAAAATGTTGGACACAGCTCAGCTGGAAGAATTCATCCTTCCCCTGTCTCTCAGGTGTTTTCAGGTTCCTCTCTTAAGGCAAGCATCCTGTTCTGTAATGTCACTGACCCCATTCATTTTGCTCCATGGTGTTCTGCTGGTGGCTGTAATGGTGACAGGAAAAAAGCATTCTTGAATGCTGTGATTGGCACTGGTAATGACCATGACACTGCAAAGCTGCTGTGTGCTTCAGCAGTGGTTAGCTGATTTCAGGTCCTGAATTTCCATTTAGCAAGGCAAACCAGGAGCATTACATAGCCTGTGAGAAAGTATTTTATTCAAAACTGAAGCATTAAAATAGCATAGACAAATGGACTATCAAGCATATCGGAGAAGGGGTGAGGTGCACAAACCAAACACTTCCTTTGTTTAAGAAAGAAAATCTTTCTGAGCAAGAAAGCTTTTGTCCATCATCGGTTTCTAAAGCTAACAGATGACACTTCTAAAATCACAGTAACAGATTCCCCCGCTGGAGTAAAAGAACATAGCTTTCTATGTTAGTGGTCCTGAGGTGCTGACTTGCATTGGCTGGAAATCTCTTGTGTGGGGATACATCACTTTTACCCAAACATGGCAGGTAGAGTGTCAGAAGGTAAGACACGAGAACAACAGCAAAGAGGCCAAGACTGCTTAGCCATGCATCCGAGTCAGAAAGTCAGTAGCATGGCCCTGGGTCAGTGCTCCCAGTTCGCCTTCTAAATTCTGAAAGACTCTCTACCGTTTCTCTCCAGATTGTTTTCATGTTACTGGTTAGACAAGCCTCAAGCAAAAATCATGCCTTTCACCTATGGTGATTTAGTCATGAATTCCTAACTCTACATCGCTCCTTTCAACTATTCTGGTTGCTGAAGTGTACCACTGTGATGTATTCACATTACCGTGTGTCATGCCCAGAAAAACGTATCAGTGAAAGGAATGTATTTACAGTAGTTGAAAGACATATTGTAACGTAGCTTATACTAAAATATGTACAATTAATTGGATTAAACTGCAGATGAAAATACATTAAATAAATGAATCACTACTACTGTAAGACTATTCCCAGTGTCTGTGCACATGCTTCAACAAATCCCATCTATGAGATTTGTATGAAATGGTATTTTATTTTTTGTAATGGAGAAAGAAGAAAGTCTTTTTCCTCCCATTCCACATTCCATTACCAAAAGACCAACAGACTTTCTGGCCTAGAAAGAGAGTGGAGACACTGGATATAGCAGGAATTTCAGTAAGCTTGGTCCACATTCTCTTGATGTTCACAAGAGGTTCTTCCTCCTCAGGAGTGCAGGGAGTAACAGCAAGTTTCCTTCCAAGGTCAGCAGCTTAGGACTTCACTGTAGACCCTGTTACTGAGGCACTGTTACCAGTGCTGCCCATATAAACTAAAAACTGTTGACGGAATAAGAATTTCAATACTTCCCACTAACAAGACTGCAAGTTTAGAATTATTCACATTAGAAGATTTGTTACACAGGCATGCAAGATAGTGCTTACCCTCTGTTATTTAAAAAACCCCACCAAACAAAGCCACAAAAAACCAAAACTGGAGCTAAACAAATTACTCAAAGATTACATTTTGAATATTATGTTATTTATATACACAATTTATGAGGAATGCCATCCAAGATGGCAATATTAGGGAAATATTTTCAACTATTAAAAAATACTATCTCAACAAATGTATCTTCTTGGAACTACTTCAGATACTATGAAGTTCCTTTTTTTTTTCTTCTATGGAGCTCAATCATCAATCTGCACCACTGTGTATGTGATGGCTCTATCTTTTTAAAGTTACGTGTTATCACTCCACCTTGGCTGTGAAAACAAGCAATTTGGTAATTCCTCAGTACAGAACTACATACAAATGGCGCACAAACAACAAAGACCACGTATGAACCTTTCTTTGTCTCTCTCTCTCTTTTTTCTCTCTAAATCATATATATAAAAAGGCCATTTGTGAAGTCCAGCAATTTAAAAATGTAGCTTATCTTTTTGCAGGCACAAGTAATTAGCAGTGCAATTTAACATTGGTAATTATTCATGGCCACAGTTAAGTTCATTTGCATTTCTAACTACCTGATATGCAAGTGAAGTCAAGTAATTACATGTCCACACTACTTAAATTGCATAATAACGGAACTTAACACTGCAACACTGATTTAACAGTATATCTACAAAACCTAGATGCAAAAGACGTGTCCAGTCTTTCAAATGTAGTCCTAATGAATCAACTGGTAAAAGGTGTTTAGAAGCCTGAGGATACAGGTAAGTATCTAATGGGATTTTCAGAAGCATATTGGTGTCTAACTCCCATTAGAGTCACACAGAGCAGAGATTTTCCTCTGCAGGACAAAGTCTTTTTCATATGCCTAGCAGATAAGCTTGTGTGTATTTGCCCTTAAACCTTCATTTATCCCTGTGTAAACGTGCAACATAGATCAACATTTAAGAACAAAAATTAAGTTTCAAAGGCAGTTATGAAACATTTTTTTTAAATACCTAATTAAATGTTTTCAAGAAAGATTTATAAAACATCTGAGGAGTTGGCTAAAAACTAATACAAAAAAAAATTGCAAATACTATCCATAGGAATTGTTATAGTCACATGAATGCAATTTTGTTATAGGTGAAAACAGGCATCACTGAGGCAGAGACCACTAGAGAGATTTTCAGTGTGGGGTGAAATTTATGTTCTGTGCTGAGAGCCAACCCAGGAGCCAGACACTACCAACAAATGTCTTCACTCTGCAAATACTTTACAAAGCACAGGAACCAAATATATTGCAGGTGAAATTCTCCACTGTGCAGGGGTCCTACTTAAACACTGTTTTAAAGTTGCACAAATGTACTGCACAGGCAAGAAATTTCCCTTGGAAGAATTCCTTGAGCCCTTTGAAAAGGATGTACTTTGGTAGCATCTAACACAGTCTCTTAAGCAATACATAAATCTTGTGCTGGCCTCTGCACAGAGGTAGGTACACCTTGCAGCGTATCTCTCCTGTTTTGTAGAAATGTCGTCGCAAAATCCTGCGGTGCTTCAGAGTTTGCATTATGCAGACCGGGTAGACATTGCATATATACAAATTTCAAGGCAGCCGGTAAACGTATTAATTACTGAAATGATCAAGAGAATAGGGAACACGAGTATTTTACATTTTAGTTATTTACAACTTCTGGCCCTACGTTGAAATCCTCATTCCACTGAAATTGTTGAGCGTTGTTACTGACATTGCTGGTATCTCACCCCATCTTTTAACTGATAGTTACTTGTCATCACTAGCCTGTCTTCTAGCCCAATCTCTACCTCAGACTCCATTAGTGAGATTTCTCAGTGTCAGACTTTTCTCAAAACCCTCTCCCATCCTGAGGAAAAAGCTCAGAACAATGAGAATCACCTACCTAGCATCCTCACCTGGCTCACAACTGTGGTACAGGATTCCAGGGCACATATCCTCAAAAGAAATTAGGTGCCATGTACCCAAAACACTACTTATACCCCTTGAAAGCTCCTCTGCAGTAGCATTCAACTGTCCCCCACCCCAGTGCCCAAGTTCCTGACACCTTGGCCATGTGCACCCAAGCATCACCACCACCTCACGGGAATGAGCTGCCAAGATCTGCAGATGTTGCCAAAGACCAAGAATATCAAAGTAGGGTTCTCCAGTAAGGTGATCCTGATCTGGGAATGAACCTAGTGGGTCCAATTCACTGGACCCCATCCATTGGTCACTCTTAAATGGTACCTAAATTGAAAAAAATTACAGTTGGAATGCAGGATCCTCAGTCAGCACCAACAAAACCGTGTACTTCACCAGTTACTTTCTAGGCCATGATTATTTCATAACTCCAACAGGAGAAAATGAAAGAGCTCTGTACTGTAACTGTCAATAACTTTGCAGTGGGGCTGCCCAAACCTGAAGAAGGTTCATATCTTTGATCTAAATCGGAAAATCAGGGAAATAGTCTTGGCTGTCTCATTTTCTAGGGAAAGCTCTAATCAGTCTGCTGCTAAATCTGATGGGGTACATGAATGCTCTTGTGCTTACCCTTCACTTACACTCTCTCCCTTTATTCTTCCTTTTTGGGGAAAAGTAGACTTAAGTAAAAAAAGAAGACATTTACTTTCCTGAAAGTAATCACTTCTTTCCTCTGAGATGCTTATATAGCACGCAGGTCCACTGGGTTCTTTGCACATCCTTCCTGTCGCCCTTATTTTTGCCCCCCTTACATTGTGCAGTAGGCAATTTATTCAGGGTTCAGGATCCTTCCCTGTAGCAAAGCCCCAAGAAATTCTGCTTGGCTACCCCTAATCTGCTCACCTTGCAACAAAGGCTGCCTCACACTATTTTTTTCTGAACCTTTCACATCTGTAGCCCAGCTGTTCTGAAGAACTAGTTAGCACACATCTTTCCACCTGTCCTTCCATAGCTCTTCTCTGCCTCCCCTTCCAATTGCAGATTCATTTTCCAGTTCATGCTTCCTGGAGCCATCTTTAACTGACATCTGCCTTCACCTCCCACATTCCCAGTCCCATGACTCCTGGATTTGCTTTCCCTCCATGGGGGATGTGACCTGCTCCTGGTACAACAGCTTAACACAGCAGCTCCACCACGCTCCACCAGAAACATCGCCCTTTGGAGCAAGGGTTTCTCTTGCCTAACTCTACCCTTACAATAATGAGAATAGAGCACAATCCATCTGATTTATTTTAGACTTGTGATTCAAAGAATGAGATGATCTGCTCCTTAAACCATCTTTTTCTCACTGTGGACTATGATGGGAAAGTAGCTTAGTTATATGTCACTTCAGTCTAGATGACTACATTTTGTTGAACAAAATAAGAGTGCTGGTTCTCAGATTACACGTATGATGACAAATGGATTTATGCTGAACCAGTGGTTGAACACTGAATGAATTCTGAAGTCCACAGATTACTTCTAAGCAGTCTGTTACACGTCTGAAAGAAAAGCAAGTTCTTAAATGTTATATAGCAATATACTTCTGTAACATCTCTAAGAGAAAACACAGACAGAAAACATTGAAATCTACTGCACTAGACGTTTTTTACAACAATGATGATGGTGTCGTACTGTTTACTCTTAGCAAAAGATCATACATCAGAGTTTAAGAATAGGCCCTGACCATGAACATACTAAAGCCATCCTGTACCACATATTATAAACCTGCTTCCTAATCTGGCATTGCAAGTGTTTAATTTCCACGGCATTCAGAGAATCCTTTGCTATATTAGACCATTAAAGTGCCTGCTCTTGCTGGCTTAGTAGCCACTTCCTTGTCCTTTATATTTTAACATTAAGAATGACTTTAAAAGTTATTATGTCACTGTGGGTACACATATTTAATGACTGGAGAGGTCCACATAAAATTTAAGCCAGAGCAGTCTGCTTAGCTTAGCTGATTGTGACATGAAAAGTGTAGCTTGAAGTAGTAACTTTAATAACCACCCAAAACGCCTATTTTTAAAAGTGAAACTAACCCCAAAGATAAGCACCAACAGAGTCACCAAAATTACATTCACAGAAAAAAAAGAAAAAATTGTGCGGTACCTAAGCTCTGTGTGAGTTTTCTGCTCAAGAATAAATTTCATCTCATGCAAGTCACATGTTTGAAATGGTGCGACTTTGGTTTTAAATAACTGTATTTTCTAGTGGCTGTAGGCCTTTGGGCTTGATCGGGCTGTCACTGAAGTTAATTTTGTGGTTTGGCCACCAATTTCAGTGGTTTTTAGAAAGTGCCAAAAAAAGAACCCAAACTTTGACAACTGCCTTAAAAAACGCCTGTAGTCTACTAACGGTCTCAAAGATTTGACACCCATTATGAATCAACCCCATAAATCCATCCCCCAGAAGGATTTATTGTGACATGAGCAGAAGCTCCCAGTGAAGAAGTTCTCTCAGAATCCAAATCTCCCAACCCAAAATGAGCTGTTCCTCAACCGCCTTGCAGTCAAAACGAATTACTTTTGGGGAGAGCCTTTCCTCACTCCCCTGCTTCTCCCGGACAAACTTCCATAAAAACTGAAAAGGCGGGAGGGCGGAGGGACGTGGCTCTTCCAAGCTTTATCCAAACCTTTCCCGTTTCCTCCTAGTTTTACCGCGATGGCACGCAGCCAGGGTCGGAGCCAGCGGGCGCGGAGGCCGGCGACCGGCCCCTGCGGCGACCCAGGCCACAGACCGCCTCACGGCGCCGCCGCCTCGGCCCACCGGCCCGTATGACATCATCGGGAGGGCTCGGGATCGATTTCCCCGCCGGTTAACGGCTCGGGAGCTGCGCTCCTCCGCGGCGGCCGCCACGGTCGCCGCTCTCGCCCGACGCGCTGAGGGGCAACGCCGGCCGTGCCACGGACGGAGCAGGCTTACGTTAAAATTCATCACTGTCGCCGTGCAGCGCCCTGACAGTTCTGCGCCGGCTTTGGGCTGAATGTTGAGAAGCCGCTTTACTGGCTGCGGGGGGGGACGCAGCGGAGCCCCGGGGGAAGGTGCGCTGTCCTAACGGCCCCGCGGCAAAGACGCCCTCCGCGAACCACGGTACTTTTTTAAGGAGCCCTCCCTGGCTCAGGGGTTAGGAAGAAGGACTTTACCGGGTGGGAATCGGGAGGAAAGAAAACGACCCGCCAGCGGGAGGATCCGAGCAGCGGCAGCTGAAGAAACCGCCCGGTCCCTCTCCTGACAGGCTGCGACGTGCTCCACGGCGGCCGCTTCCTAGCCCCCATTTTAAGCGAAGGAGGCGGGAGGGGGAGTTCAAAGGCATAAACAAGGAGCGCAGGACCTAATTCCTCCCCCTCCCTTTCCCCCAGCTAGCTTGCCCAGGCTCGCCAATAAATCCAGCCCGGCTATGCATCGCAATGGGAACGCGCTGCCACGGAGGCTGCCGTCCCCTCACTGAGGAGGCGGCGGCTGCTACCGCTGCCGCCGCTGGTGCCGAAGCTGCCTTCCCCTCACTGAGGAGGCTGCCGCCGCCGCTGAGGCTGCCTACCCACTACGGAGGAGACTGCTGCTGCCGCGGAGGTTGCCTTGCCCTCACCGAAGCGGCCAGCAGCTGCCCCCGCCACTGAGGCTGCCTTGCCCTCATTGAGGCGGCCGGCGCTGCTGCGTTACTGGGAGAGATTGTGCCGCTGCGACAGGGGAGGACGGGGCTCGGCGCGCAGGGAGGAGGCGCAGTGAGCATGCGCTGCCTAAGCCACTGACTGGATTCTCAGTCGAGGTACCGGGGGGG
>VYZV01016404.1:170015-193344 GCA_013401275.1 Pandion haliaetus
CATTTCATGCAAGGCAGGCTTGGCAAATGTGGATGCTTTGGGTGGTATTGACATCTAAGTTATGCCATCTAAGGACAAGTGCTGGCTGCTAAATAATTTATTCATTTGAAGTTCAGAAGAGACTGTGTAAAACTAGCTACCACAAAAAACCAAGCTATGTTTCTTAAGTCTTGTATGTGATCCGTTAAACATTGGCTTTGGTACCTGGGTATTGTCAGATTTAGCACTCAAACCTAATACAGAATTAGAAACCAAGCTGTCAAGATAATTTCTAGTCACTGAATATAACTATGAAATGTTATATATATTCTACTTGACTGCTTCTTTGCAAATATTGAAAAAGTGCATATGATAAGACTTAGATGGAAAAGCCTTGACCATACTGAAATTAGTGATAAAATGCTTATTGCTTTCAGTGAAGGCAGGATTCTATGTCTCAACCTTAATTTCTAAAGACAATGGATTTAGGCCATACAATTGATGTATACATTACACTCATATATGCCCAGCTTGTCTGAGAAGTAAGTTTTTAAGGCCTAGTTCACATTCTTAAGCTTTTTAGTTCTGTTTTCTTATGTCAAGGTCTTCATATTATGCTCTTACAGCAATGAAATCTAAGCTATTGTAATTTGTATTTATATAACCATGTTGCTTAATAGCCTCTTTATAGACAAGTACCCCTTTGTATTAGGTCCTGTATAAAAAAGCAGCCTCTGTCTAAAAGCAAACAATTAAAAGATAACACAAGATGGGTACAGACAAGTGGGATTCCAAGGAAATTAGGAGACAATATTGGTAAGTATGATGGGCAAGGAGATCCCAGTATATTCAGGCTGGGTTGGTGGGGGGGGTTTTGTGGTGTTTTGTTTGTTTTGTTTTCTTTTTTTTTTTGAGAGGGAGAGAGGTGATTGAAAAGGAAAGTTTTAAAAGAGTTGAAAAATAGCAAGGGGATGGATTCTCAGAAGAGCAGAGCAGCTTGGGAGAAAGTACAAAGGCCGTTTCCTGAAAATCTAATTGTCAGTGATAGTTGTCAGTGATAGCCTGTCAACATGAGCAGATTGGAACCTCTTGATAAAGAAAGATGATAGGCCATGAAGAGCAGAATGAAGTCGCATCGAAGCTGAGGGAGGAACAGAAAATAACTAACGATTCACACCATTAGGTAGAAAGAGGTCATGTTGAAAGTAAGGTTCAATGAAAACAATTGGTGAAAGCCAAGGAGATTGACTCCAGGTAGTGATTGCAGTCAGTGAGCTTAAAAAGGAGAGGTAGAATAAGATGGCAGAATAGTTGCCAAAATAAGTGGGATACAGACAGCCCCCTCACTTTTTTTTTTTTTTTCTCTAAATTAAGGAAGAAACTGCATCATGCCTGAATTTTTNATGAAACGAGCAAAGGAGTGGTTGAGGTACAGGACTAGTTATTGGAAAGTGTGGTGGGAGGTGAAGGTAGCTGAAGAGAAGTCTGGCAGAAAGACCAAATTTGGATGAATGTCCTTGGAGTAAAGTGGGGAGATGCAGATTTGAGATTCCAGGAGATGGAGGACTCTGGGAAAGATGGAAAGGATGACAATAACAAGAAAGGGGAATGACATCAGTCAGGGAAGGGGAGGGCCAAAGAAGCAATGAGCAGGAGGATGGCAAGAGCCAACAGTGAGGGTCACTCAGACAGGAACAGGTTGCTGTTTTCTATTAGAGGTTCTACTTATCAATGACATTGTGCTAATGGATGGCAAAAGGAAGCAATGCCAAGGGATTCCAATATTAGTGAGGTCTGGGCAACTGTGGTCTCAGTGCTCTCAGTGTTTTGTAGCCAGTAATACATCTGAGTTCAGTATGAGCTTGAAGAAAGACTGAATAGTATTCATTATTCACCATTCTTTCCTTTTTAACATTTTAACAGGATTTTCTGTTCTACTTCCATATTCTTTTTCTTGCTCTTTTTGTAATGTTACTCTAGTAAGAAAAACTACATGTTCTTTGCAAGTGACACTATGTATTTAGAGTATATTGGCCCAGCAATTTTGATAACTTTCAGACTGAATGATAGCTTTTCAGAACAGTGAAAATGCAGTTTCTGTGCAATTTGAGAGCACTGAAGTGTTTTATTATCATTATCTCCCATAATGGTGGTATCTTGGTCTGGTGAAGTGACCGTTAGGATGAAAGCCAGTAACTTCCAGGTTCTCGTTGCAGCTTTGCCACTAACATCATTGCATGGGTGACCTTGGGTAATTTGTATAGGCCAACTTCTCAGCTATCAACTAATTTTAAGCAACTCAAGGACATTTGAGGTTCCCCATTTAAGACACTAGTAAATCAATTTCCAAGGTAATGCAGCACCCATAAGTATAGATTATGTTAATGTGGTAGGTGTATAGGTAGTAAAACCAATAAAAAATGTTCTGTTTAACTCGTTTTGCCAAGTCTTGGCCTTCTGCAGGAAATTTCAACTTCCATTTCTCAGACTTTTCCTTCCTGAGAAACTGAAAATATTCAGTGAAGAAAAGTTCTATTTCCTGACCACTCTTTAAGATTAGGGCCAACAGTATTTCCAGATAGTCTTCCAAAAATAAGGCAACCAGATTAGTGGTCAGCTTGAAACTGTGGGTTGAAACTTTTTTTCTGCATAGTTTGCCAGTTGAATAAAATGGCTAATAATATAACTTACTTGAAGGATGAGAGACTGAATTATGTAATGTTTCTAGATTTCTGAAACTTGTTATAAATCAGGATTTACCCCCTGTAATTGGCAAGGCCATGGTAAGATGCCCACAGCCACCCTAGGCAAGCAAATAATTGTTAGAGGTTTTTTCAGCTAAAGGTTGATGAGACAGTGTGGTGGTCAGCTTTCGTTGCTGACAGTAGACTGCAGCCCAAAAGTTTGGAGACAACTGTGACAGATGATTTGGGATGTTCAGATAACCTCATCTTGCCAAGAGATATGTTCATTAAGTTGTCAAAGAACTGAAATGTATGCATTGCCCATGCATCTGGCATATAATTTAAATACAGCTGAATTCCTGACCTCAGATATGATATAAGCATTTCTGAGTAGACATGACTGATAAATTTGCATAAACAGAGGCTCTTAGAATAAAAATGCATTTTAAAAGGAGAGTAAAAAAAAATACTTGTGAGATCTAGAGACTTGTGACAACATTGATAGATGGTAACATATTCAAAGAAAAAAATATTTTATTGAGTACTAAATAATATTTTTTAAATGTTTGCACAGGATTTTTAGTACAATTAATAAAGTCTCTCTGTAGCTTGAAGAAAGGTGTCAGCAGTTGAAGTGCCTGAAACTTTCATACTGAATTCATCACAATGAGTTTTCTGAGGGCTGAGTAGATAATCTGCATGATTTTAAATATTAAAAGCCTTTGTCAGGGTAGATGTGCCTGCAAAAATGCAAGCTGACAGTTACACTTGATGAAGTCACAGTAGTCTGGGCAATTCCGTATCTGGATTACCACAAAATATTATAAATAGAAACAAGTATTGATACCTGATTAAAAAAAAAAATAAATTACTTCTGTCAGGCAGCAATGTTGTCATCGGTTAGGTGGATTTTAGCAATGATATTTTAACAACTTAATTTTTGAAACCCGATCATACCAATACAATGTTAGAACCCAAACCTGCAAAACCCGGGTGATACATAATGACCCTATGGGAGTAATGTGGAGGCTAGGTGTGTCCGTTGGCGGTCTGTATGAGCAACCTAGGTTCCCTTGACTGACTGTGGAGCTTCAACAAACAGACTGATGGTTTGAATGATAGGTTTGGAGAGAGGTTCTCTGAATTCTGGAGGCTTTCAATGTAGGCACCTAAATCAGAGCCTGAGGCTTGATGGTGAAAACCCTTTCAGTCTTTCTTCAGGTCTCTCAGTGAGAACACCGCCTTACTCTCAAGACTGAATGTAACGAAAAGGGAAGACTCATTTTTCTTTCACTGTGCAGGAGAGCTGGTGCATGAATTTAAACTTCTACACAAGCAGATGGCAATATTTTCTTTCTCGGTGTGGAGCACATCACTGTCTTCAAGTCACGAATCTAGGGATATGTTTATCAAGAGAGCTAATAGCAAAGCCTCCTTCTGTGGTATGAGCAGTTTAAAAGTGATGTATTTCTCACAGTCTCATGAGCATGTTGCAAACCTGCTTCACTTGTGGGCACTTCTGAACAGCCTGTCAATAGCTGTTCCTGCCAGTGAGGCTCCTGTTGATACTGATGGGATGCCCATGTCACCAGTGTGGGTGCAAGTGACCCTGCCTTCTAGTAGATCCTCAAAATCCACATGGAATTTAGTAGTTCCACAGGGCAGAGACTTCTGCCAACACTCACGTGAAGAATGTAAATGCAGACTTGTAGTGTTTCGCTACCAGAAGTATAGTTATTAGGTATTTATATAGCAATTGTCATATCACCACTTCCTCTGCACAAGTAGTGCCCCACTGTCAATTTTTTCCTTTCTCCTTTTCCAGTTGCTATAGCCTTGAGACATTGTATTCTTGGAGGGCAACAACTGCAGAATTCAACCATATTTGTCTCTATTCAACAAAAATTCAGCAAATACTAATTCATGTCCTGAGCTAGTTCCGTTTGATGCCCCTGTGCTTGCTTTGAGGTTTCTCATTGTAGGAAGGCAGAGTTCATTCCCAGGTGAAAACTTAGGTTTACCCTGTTAGGACTGCTTAAATCTATAAACATTTTCAGCATCTGGTCTTTAGTCTATCTTTATTGTTCAGTGGTATGGAGGCTCAAGAGCCACCTAAAGTGCAAAACACTCCATGACCTTTGTTCTGTCCATCATAGGTCCTTGCTTCAGCTCACAATAACCATCCCGTAGTACCTTCCTCCACATATCATCTAGCAAAGAATCCAAATGGACTGGTATTCTGGGATACCCCTGGTGGGTTCAGGCCATGCTATGGTTATGCCTGTCCCATTGCTACTGCTTGAAGGGCATGTTTAAAAAAGGTGGCATGCCAGCTCTTGAAAGCCTCCTCTTGAATGCAGGCATGCATCCAAACAGTTCAAGATATGGCTGTAAGCCACAGCTCAAAAGGTGATTTCTACAGTCTGAGGGGCTGAGCAAGTGCTTCCACACTCAGGAGCTGTGGTGGCATGGGCATGTCCTTAGCCAACTAGTTGACTAGTCAGGATACTCATACCTTTGTTGTCATTGCTCATGCCTCTATCCCAAGCAGCACACTGAGCAGCAAGAGTTGGCTCTGAGGACCAAGGAAAGAATAAACCATGGGCACTGAAGGGTGGGCAAAGGGAAGAATTGCAGCGGGAGGAAGGAGATGGACATCGGATTTCAGAGTGAAAGAGGAGGACATACAGGTGACAGAAATTATAGTGTCAGGCAGAGTACCTGGGAGCAGTGTGGATGCTCGGGGAACAGAGGTGATGTGGACAGACCCACATGGCAACAGACATAGGGGTCTTGCAGCAAGGAGCAGAAGAAATGCATGGGCAGGTAGGCATGTGGGTCTGAGTGGGAGAATATGGTGGTTTGAAAGGCTGCTGGAATGTAACCATTCATTAATAGCCATTCTGTGCATTACGAGGTCAGTTTAGACACAGCCAAGGTGTCTTTGGTTTAGAGGGAAATGTGAAACATGCTTAAAAAATGAGATAAATGCAGCCAGAAAGTTCTCAAGGAGTATGGGCATCAGTGGCAATTGGACCTGGTGATCCTGTTTTTTCCAGGCCAGCTAGCAATTCTGGCACACACCCCACTGAGGGCAGGACGAGGTAGAGGGACGGTGTGGGAAGCCATACTTGAAGGAGGTGTGTGATTTGGTGCGCTCTCAGTGTGCTCCTGCAAGGCCTTAATTGGAACTGAAAACTGCTACTCCTTCACAGAACTCCGAAGGGAGAGGGGAGTAGCATTGCCTTGCACCCTTGTGGGGATGATTTCTTTCCTCCTTTTCCCCTGTGTGACACAAGCAGGGAAATTAATATTCCAACCCATTGAGCCTGTTTGGTGAATCTGGCACAGCATTATTTAAGATGAGTGAGATTTAAAATTTTTTTTTTAATTGATTCCATCTAACTCAGCATTTGAAAAACCTTGAAGATCATATTATGTGCATAAGCACAGTTAATTTGTTTGTTGCAAGGAACCCAGTCATAAAATGTGTATATCCAAGGCCATTGTGGAATTAAGACTTTAGCCATTTAAGCAAGTCTGCATGTGAGTAAATAACATTCAGCCTCCTGATGCCCAAAAAGTATCCAGGCAGAGCCCAGAGAAAACGAAGCTTTCAGCACAACACTGCCCTCTGGAGCTTTCTGAATCACTCTCATCACAAACCAAAGAAAGAACATAAAGGGGAAAAATAGAAAAAAGCCTTGGTCTCCAATGTAAAAATGAAAAGCACAGTGCGCACAGTGCAATGAGTAATAAAAGCAGCTATACTGCAAAAGCAATGGAAATGTAAAGACATTGATCCCCATCACAAGTACCAACAAATATTTTTCAGCATTGAATGGAAGGCGGAAAGAAATTGAGAATTTTAAACAGACCTGGAAAGAATGACATACAATAACAAAAATGCCTTTTAATTTTTGTTTAAAGGTGATGGCAGCATTCTAACAAAGAAAAATCAACAAGCTATTGGGAAGGAAAAAAATAATTTGCTCTCTCAAAAATCTATTTTGGATGCAGATCTTTTTCTGTTATGCATCCTTTCACATTTTGATAGTGCTTGTGTCAACGCAAAGATGATATGTTACCTTGTGCTGTCAAGAGCTTACCAAAATAAACCTCATCAACAAGGCATTAAATAATAATATCACCTTTCCCCTGAAGTTTTTATATTCTCTGTGATGTACTTATGCATATTTTTAAAAGAACTTAAATTATTGATTTTCTCCTTGCATCAAACCTGTCTAACCAGTGAAGTGTATCTAGAATGCAGTCCTGTACTAAGCTCTGTTAAAGAACAACCTACAACACTTAATTGAATGCATGGACTCGGTAGAAGTGAATTTCTTGAATTTACAAGGGGCCTAATCTTGCAAATACAACCTGTAACCAGTAAAAACTCATCACTGCTGATATTTCTGATAACAGATACTATTCTCAGTAATACACATGCACAGAATTAGATTCAAGGATTTAAGAATCACTTTCCAATACCTTCTGCACCCAGTATTTTTCTATTAAAGTGAGTGATGGAAAAGCCGAGGTTAGAAGGGACCCCTGGAGATCATCTAGTCCAAACACCTGCTCAAAGGAGGGTCAGTTAGAGGAGGTTGTTCAGGGCCACATCCAATCAGGTTTTGAGTGCTTTCAAGGATGGAGGGTCCACAACCTGTTTGGGCAACCTGTTCAAGTGTTTGACCATCCTCACAATAAAGAAGCTTCTTAAGTGTTATTTCCTGTTTTTCGGTTTGTGCCCATTGCCTCTCATCCTGTCACTGAGAAGAATCTGTCTTATTTACTCCGCCAATCAGGCATTTATACACACTGATAAGATCCCTCCTTAAACAGTCACAGCTAAGAAGTCCCAACTCTCAGCCTCTCCCCATATGCCAGGTGATCCAAGCCCTTAATCAATCTTTGTAGCGCTTCATTGCACTCTGTCTAGTATGTCCATGTCTCTTTTGTACTGGGCAGTCCAGCGCTGGGCCCAGCACTCCAGGCGTATCTCACCAGTAGAAGGGAAGGATCACTTTCCTCAACCTGCTGGCAGTGCTCCTCCTGGAGCAGCCCTGGACGCTTTTGGCCTTCTTTGCCATAGGGACTTATTACTGGCCCATGTTCAATTTGGGATCCACCAGGATCCCAGGGGCCTTTTCTGCAAAACAGCTTTCCAGTCAGTCAGCCCCTACCCAGCCTGTACCAGTGCCTGGGGCTCTTCCTCCTGAGAGGGATTCGTAGTGCAATTCAGTATTATCAGGATAGCAGCTACCAGCGTTTGAAAAGAACTGAAATAATGGCTTGGGAGTAAATGACTTGTGTTACAGTAGTTGAAAGAAAGGTTATTTGAATACCAGTAGACTAAGGGGAATGGATTGCAACAAACAGAAATGGCAAGAAAAAGAAAGCAGTGGTCCCCTGGTGAGTGAATGTCTGATCATAGAAACAGAACTCCTGAATGATTCACTCAGGGCTTGATCTAGTACCTATTTAAGCCAGTGAGAGCTTCCCCATGGTTTTTGGGGGCACTGAATGAAGCCAAAATGTATCACGAAGAAAGGAAGAAAAGTTGCATAACAATTTTTTTTTCTATCCTGTTAATAAGCATGCAGCAAAGTAAGCTTCTAGTAATAATGGGAAATTCTGAAGAGAGTTCATAAACTGAATTTAGAGTACTAATGATGTAAAAATGTCAAGTAAGAGCATTAGTAGTCTTAGCCTCAGTGAGATAAACAGTTGTTTACCTGCACACAATTAATTATGTACATAAATGTTTGCAGGACTGATACATATATGGGAAAGGATATCCAAAGTAAATTATAACACAGAAATTCTACCGTCCTCTCTCCATTGCTCGGGGAATAAAAACTAGCTTGGCACTACAATATTTAAAGTCATCTAAGTGTCTTAGGCAGTTGACTGCTGTGTGAGTAGTGAAGAAAGATAAATGATTATACATTTTACCCTGTGAGGCTAGTTATGAAACACTGATGCCAACACTGTGGTATATAATAGACCTAATAATAATTATCAGGTTTCATCCTTAGTGCGTATGAGCAAGTTTAATAACATGTTTTAATAACACTCTAGATCTAAATGGATAGCATGGGTCAGCTTGGCTGATCTGCATATGCGTGTGTCAAAAAGACTCTTCAAAGCTGCTTTTCCCTTAACAAACTGTGAATTTCCCCAATACTTTATTTTGTAAAATTTATGACACAGAAGCTGGAATTCAAATACCTTTTCCTCTTCACGGAATACAAGTTGGAATAAAGTTGGAATACAATGTTAGTGGATCACATGTCCCAGTTAGGTAGGAGGTAGGATCTGAATTTAAGACCATGGATTAGGGCTGCTTTTGGAAGATAACTTATGAAGCAGATTGGTTCCTTCATTCCTGTCCTAAAATAGAAATAGATCAGAGAGATCTAAGGTGTTTGGTTTGCTTCAATGTTTTATTAGAAAATCTACATTTCCTATACAGCATTCAAAAGTCTACTTATTTCACTTTTTCATTAATAATTAATATTAAAACTCTACATGGGAGCTCTTGTCTTTCCAAGGTGAAGAGCTCTTCACCTCCCATGCCCACTATGCACAGCATTTTATATTTGGTGTACAGATGCACTGAAAAAAGTTTAAACTTCTTGTTTCTGAGTGTCCTTCCAGATAAGATTGCCAAAGTAGAAACCAGTGATCAGAAATCACTGCAGGGCTTACTTTGTTTCTTCCCATTGTTTATACAGTTATCTCTATCATCCAGCCACATTTTGGTGGATGCTAGCTTTTTTACTTGAGATCTTTAGGATTTTTTCTAGTTTAAATATCTTCAGATACAAAATCTTTTAAAGTGTTCTTTTCTAGGTTTGGCTAGTCAGATTTGTCTTAAGTCAAGGTTTCTCACTGATAGCATTTATCACTGTCTAATCATTAAAGGAGCATAAGGTCTTGTCCTCAAGGATATCAGTTTAAGTCCAGCTCTGTGTATGTATTTAGCTAACTCAGAGGACATGATGTGGCTCATAGTGATTAATAATTATGTTCTCCAGAAGCTGACATCTTCACTGAGGTCCACAGTATATCTAATTTAATTGACCCCACTGAATTTAATCTTGAGATACCCAACACACCACAATTAAGTACAATTTTAAGTATAGTTATTAAATTATACTTTCATTTTACTAGGAAATACAGGTATGCAACACTTTAGTGACACATGAGATGAAAGATTAGTAATATCTCAATTTAGAACAATTTAGAACTTTTCCTTAGAAGTAGAATGGCATTATTTAGAAAAAGAAGAACAATTATTTGAATATTTACCCAATATAGGCCAAGAGAAAGTCCTTATTTGTTGTAGGTCCTCTGATATTAGTGAAATCAATATACAGTTGAGGATGTGGACTATCATCTAGGCACAGAGCCAGCAAAGTGAATGACTCTTTACCCTTGACTTCAGTAATATCAAGTAGAGAACCAAAATGACTATCGTGATGACCGTAATTTAGGCACTGGAATGCCTAAAGATAAGGCAACTGTTTGATACTTGTTGATTTAGAAGAGTGGCAACATATCCTTAAAGAGTATATCAAATTAACGGGAAGAAGATGCCTACCCAGAGGGCAACCAAGAAAGCCTACAAACTGAGCAAAGGAAGTAAGAGCTTGCTGGTAAGTGACAATGGGCACAGAAACACTCTCCTGACCTCCTGTCCCGGGAGGTTCTCTTGTCCTGTCAAGATCCAGAGCACAAAATCCTCTCCAGCAGAAGGCCGACTCTTTTAAAACAGAGTACTGGGGATGATTAGAGATCTGGTAATTCAATCCCTCCTCAGTTGGACTGAATTCAAACCTTCAGTTCCTTCATCCCATGCCCCAAGATGAGACTATGCAATAATCTGTTTAAGTGGAGTCATTGTTTAAACAGTGGTGTGAGACTGAAGAAAGCAAAAGGAAAGCAAGCATGGAGGAATTTGACATTATAGACTAGTGATTATAGCTCTTTGCTAACAGGTGTGTGTCCTAGGTTATAGCCTGCCTGATAAACTCCAGAATCACTGCTGATAATCTTGGACCACTGTCTGCAAAAAGAGTTTATGCTGGGTGAATACTTCTAAGGGTTTACGCCAGTCACAAACTGATTAGCCTTGTATCAATATCAGGATAGATAAAGGAACAGCTAGGAAAACCTAGACAATAATTAGTCCCAATGATGGGATTCGTGATAGGATTAATGAATGATTAATCCCAGGAAGAAAAGTTTTAATTGAGCTATACTTCAGTCCTTCTGACTAAACTACAAATGGAATTGTTAAAAGCAATATTTGAGATGTAATAGACTTAGACTTTGGTGCATCATTTGACCAAGACTTGTGCAACTTTCTCCTTAAGAAACAGGATACAAAAATAACTGATTAAAGCTATTGAGATCTAAGTAACTGACAGCGTGAAACTGTAGACTCTGAATCCTCATCAAATAGGAAAATTTTTACTGCAGCCTTCAAGGATTTGTTCTTGGCCTCAGGTAGTTTCATTTTTTTATCAGTGACCTGGAAGAAAAAAAAAAAATCATGGCTGAGAGTTTACAGGGATTGAGGGAGCAGTAAACAATGAGGCTGACAGGTCACTGATAGAAATTGGATTGTGTTTTTGAGCAGGCACAAGCAAACAATACGCATTTCTGTTCAGTTTATTGGCTCATACTTAAAGATCAGGAGCTCTGTACTAATGAGCAATCACTCTGATGATGACTTACTGTCCTGGTAATCAGCCAGGCACCAGTTCTCAGTGCACAAGTGGGGCTGAAGAGGCCAAATGAAATCCTTCGGTATTTAAACAAAGCCATGTGGAAAAGAAGTAATGAGACCATCTCACTTGCACATTTAGTGTGGATGTGAGTGCCACCAGAATACTGTGACCAATTTCTGGCAGGGTAAGTGCTGAAAAATTGATCAAGACTTAAAGAAGCCCACAGCAGCACTTAAAGGAAATTCATGTAAAGACTATTAAGCCTGAGAGGCTAGAGGAACTGTCTTATTTGAGGCTGTTGCTTAATCCCATCCAGGGAAAAAAGAATTTATTTAGCTGAAAGATCAGCCTGGTATAGGTCAGCAGAAGGGCTGATGAAACAGCAACTCTACCAAAATCCCTCGGTGGGTTGGTGTGTTTACAGGGAAGGTTAGGAAGGTAGTGTCTTAATGCTGGGACCCTGTTGGAGTGAGTGGTTCTGCAGTAGCAAAAGCTTATAAGGACAGTCTAAATTAAAGAAAGGATCTCGTGACTTGGCTCCTCATTGCTATCACTGCTATCCAGTGCCAGGTGAACAAAAGAAACAGAGAAGGTCAGATTAGATAATCATCTCAGAATCTTGGTGCTTATCCGAACCGTATGTTTATCATACCTTACTTTAATCATTTGTATCAGCAGAATTATTTTCTAATCTCATTAGAACAAAATGTCCTCAAGCATTTAATATTTCACATGTCTATTCAAGCCACCATTCCTGGGGAAACTGTATTTTTCCATAATATTTTAGCACTAAGTCTAGAAGTGCACCAGCTTGCAAAAATGAGGATGGGGGGAAATCTTAATTAAGTTTCTCCATTAAAATAACTTAATCCCTAGGGAGGGCATTGTTGAGGTTTGGACAACACATTATTATAACTAAAAGGGCAAAGCCATCACTGTTATCTTGGAAATGGCAAAAATGCAAAAGGTAAGATTTGCAATGCAGTAACCCACTGCAAACAACCCTGCATTTTCCGGGGCATTTCACATGCAGGCTGCCTTCCAATCAGTGCAAGCCAGATGAAGTTCTGAGCACTAAATATTACCTGGTGAAATGATCTTGCACAGTAATTGACCTCCTGCCACATGTCACTAATACAGTGTCCTTTCTCCTAGCTGTGGCCTATAATAGAAGTTTTTGGAAGAATATTAACCTGGCCATATATTATTTTCTGGTTCATTAAATATAATAGCAATTCTGGCAGAGCCTTTAGTTGATGAGAGGTTTGGCCTCCGCTAGAAAACGTTGTCACAATACTAGATGCTGTATCCTTATTTACTTACAGCCAATGCATTTTTGAATAGAGACATTAGATGGCAAAACCACAAAGGACAATTTATATTTTACAGTCTACAAAACTCTCCCAGTTCTCAGCTTTACCTCTGCTGGCAAACACTCCCATAATCCCAAAAATCTTTAATGGGTTCTCTTTTGCGTACAGGCCTTTAGCTCCTCTTCCCCTGCCATTAGTGCAAACTGTTTTGTTGTAAATGTTTGATGCTCTTTTGCCATGACGATTCTGAGGGAGGAACAAGCATATCACCCTCTTGGTGGCTTCACTCCAATACATAAGAAAGACCCTATAAAACAAAAGGGTTTAAATGTCTGTTTTCACTGCTTCATCCAGCTTTAAAGCATCTGCTCTTGCCCTTAGAGTATCTCTTTCAGGCCATTTGTCACTGTTCTAGTTTGACTGGCAGTGATAGTTAACCTTTGCTTAGCACCCTGCAGATATTTACTTAGTTCTTCAATATATTTTCCCTTGCGTACCAATAAAATACCTGCATTTACAGAGGACGTTTTATCCCAAAGGATTTCAACAAGCTCTGCAAGCTATAAATTTACAGCAGTACTGTCCAGGTAACGTGGCTTTTTGCTCAGTACAAAAGACAGTAGCCAAAATCTGGGAATCATGATGTTTTAACAAGTGACTGCTGAACACAGAATTAAAGCAGAGGGATGTGCATTTTGGGGAGCGTTAGTCTAGGGCGTAGAGCTAGGTTCAACTCCTTGCTGAACTGCTACCCACAAAACTTGCGCAGGCATCCCATGTGACTAGGGAAGGTGCTGGTGCACAGGTCCACAAAGCACATGGGCACCTGACATGGGACTGCAGTGGAACTGAAGCACTTCATCTCAATGGTGCAGCCCTCAAAGCTATGCCTGGCTCCTTAGACAACAGTAAATCTAGCAACACCTACATTTTTGTGTTTCTGATGATGATAAGATAAAATTAGGGATGCTAATATTGTGCATACCCATGCACAGTATTCAAACTTCGACCATGCAGCCCAGACTGAAAAATTTACTGTTTATCTCAAGACTCACAGAGGAACTGTCCATGTCCTTCTCAGTCCCACTCCATTAGGTAAGTTTAGGTCAAGCTTAACGCAGAGTGGCAGCAGAGTTTAGTTCAGTACTAAACACAGCATTACAGCTGCAGCGGGAGGAATCCTGGTTCTTATTCCTGGTCTTGCAAGTGGCTGTCAGAGGTGGGCGAGGGGGAGGGCAATGTGTTGCTTTGCATCCAGTCCTGGGTGAGTGTGGAATGGATAAAGAGCAAGAAGAATGAGGAGTTTCCTCCAGGTTTGCCTTTGGTCAATGTAGGGACTAGTATCACTGAGGCTGAAGAGAGCCTAAAACTTAAGCCTCCTTCTTCCTGAGCAGGCATGGTAACTGGTTTTACAGAAGACGGTGGCTGGTCTAAAAGGAAACTATGAGACTTGCTCCACCTGTAGAAGAACATTGGTGGGTTCTTGGCTATCTGTGCCAAAGGGGTGGAAATCTGGACGCAGAGGCTGGAAGGAAAATGCTGAGCAGCCTAGCAGATCCCTTGAGGTGAAGGACTGAGGGAGAGGGACCTTGAGTTCCCTCAGCCCAGGGACATCCGCCCTCAGCCCAGACATGGCTTTCATGTCTCACCCACCAAAAAAACCCACAACAAAATCAACTTTCCCTCTTCACGCTAGGAGGCTGCACTGATACAATAACAATCGAATTCAGGATCATTTCCAATTTTAAAACCCTGACATATTCAGGATCTGACTTAGGTCCCATGAAATACATATTTAAACTAAGTAGCCATTTTATAATTTTTTGCCACAGTATCAGAAATAAGCTTTGGATCACACCAAGTTAGAAAATATAAACCTTTATATTGGATTTATATTGTAAGCCAAATGCAAATTGTTACTTTTCCTCATTTTCAGTTACCTCTGGCTATTTAATCCATCCTCCACCGATTCTCCTCTGCATTATTGGTCTGGAATTTAGTCTACATGATGAGAATCATTTAGTTGATAGCACTTTAAACTCATCTATAAACAGCTTTTGATGACTAATATGCATTTTTCTGTTCCTGCAATAAATTTGTTTCAGGCAAAAGGAGAGTGTTTGGAAACACCTTAAATTTCCTGATGAATCAACTACTTAATATTTAATTTCAAATCATACTGGGAAAACAAGTTAATTTTTTTCTCAGGCTAACATCAGAAGGGAAAAAAGTAAGATAGCTGCAGAAATATAGAATTAGTATTATTCTGATATGGAATATGTCTTCCTAAGTCATAAGGAGAATGATCTTATATGTGTTGTTTACATTTTTCTATCTTAAAAGCCACTTTAGGTTAATTTAATTTTAATTCCTACATGGCCTCTGCAAATAGAGAGAATGAAAAACCAAATGGAAAATGCCTTTGCTTATTCCCAGCTCTGAAAGTGATTCATTATTTAAAATACTACCATTAAAAATGAACCATTTCCACAGATAAGATGAAACAGGTCATTTTTTTACAGGCATACTTACAACTCTGGAAAACGTGAGTATCTGTTTACTGGCAAGCTTTTGAGAGGTATCCTTAGTAATACACGCAAAAAGAGACATCACAGATGTCTTCTGTCCTACGTTTTCTATGCCACTGTCACACTAAATGGCATTAGACCTTATCATGCCCTTCTTTTAGATTCTTCTTTTTGTGCTATATCCAGTCCCAACTTGCTTCTGCAGTTAAAACCAAAGGAGCTCCCAGGTTTCACCATTGCTTCTCCTATTCTGTGTTATAAGGCAGCGCTACTACCACTTAGGGATACTGGCTTTACGCTGCTGCTCAGTCCTGCCCAAGGACAGAGTGCTTAAGTGCCCTGTTCAGCCTTGTGTAAAACAATCCAGCCCACATTTTGTGACCTGTCAGTGGCTCTGTCATTGGTACAGTCTTATATGGCTGCCTGCATTTGAACCGGGGAAAAAATTTTCAAGGAGTAACAAACACGATACGGAGCAGAAGCTCAAGGATGAGAAGTCCTGTCAAAGATATTATTTCCTCACCTATCCACAAAGGCAAAACCTGCGATTAGAGAGGATTCCTGATGTAGGTGTGCCGTACTGTGGGTACACATGGAGCAGCAGTAATGGGGAGATGGTGTGAGTACAACTGGCATCCAAGAGGAGCAGCAGTTCTAAACCTCACCGTTCAGGTCATTTGGCTGATCTGTTTTCTCATTATTCTTGGGACCTCTGTTTTAGCTAAAGCACACAGCAGAGAACTGCATTATCTAAAATAGCTCTTGAAGGAGACAAGAAATTAAAGCAAACTGAAGACTGAGTTAGAGCTCGACATTAATATTTTCAAGAGGTAATGACTCAGCTCAGTCTTATCACAATTCTGTTGCAAACTCGAACTTTCATCTTTGTTTCTGCTGACTCCATGCAAACGATTTTGCTACTAAAATGGAATCGTATTTTCTGATGCAGGTCCTTACTTCATGCCAGTTGAGCTTCTGTGCCAGTGGAATTACAGGATTGTCTATTTTGTTGTCAGTATATTAGGAAATTGGACAAGATTTTTATTCCTCAAAAGGTACCAGATCAGTTCAAAATGACCTTATCTACTAAGTGGGGTTCAACCCCAACATTAGTACCATACATGGTGGCATGTGCTCTGTGCCATGACAGGGCTGCTTTTACTGCTTTATAACACATCCCTACCCCAGGGAGAGAGCCTCTATCTCTCCCAACTAACAGCTGATAATCCTTGCATCACCATTTTTTTCATTTATATATACAAGACTATCATACATAAAAGACTACAACATTCTGTTGATAATTTTAAAGAAAATCCCCTTTCCTTGGAAGTCAGTCATACTCTGAGCTCTTTTGACACTCTATCTAAAGGTTGAGATACAGGTAATATTTTTAGCTTTCAGGCCAACTCAAAGAGTCTTACTCATTCTAAGAGGCTGTTCATGCTCTTCACCATGAAGTACGAGTGATTCATAGCTTTAGTCCACTCAGGCTCCTTTACAATAATATCTACTGTACAGGAGCATAGTGTCTTGGTGTAATGAACTTCTCCATCTTCAATAGTCTAATTTGACTACTATAATTTGACTGGCATTACTGCTGGGTTTTCTGTTTAGCAAAATACAAGTACAGATCATACATTTTAGTCATTCAGAGCATTTTTAACTCATACATACTCTTTTGAGAAGTGCTTAACCAAGTTATTATTGAGGTAGATACTACATGCAAAAAAAAAGTAATTTTTTTAGCTTACTAGCTGGAACCTATGTGAAAGTGAAGTTTTTCAGCTCATTTGCAGAGTTGCACTGATTAGTTTGTCAGAGTTCCATCAGGCAAGTCATCCACATTGCTATAACAGTGTTCATATTCTCGTTCATAGTTTACCCCATTCTCCTTGATAAATTAAAAGATGGTGCTAAAGGCCTGTCGTGGTTTCAGCCTAGCCGGTAACGAAGCACCACGAAGCCGCTCGCTCACTCCCCACCCCCGCGCCTGGCCACGTTGGGATGAGGAGAAAATCCAAAGGCAGGCTCGTGGGTCGAGACAAGGACTGGGAGGGATCACTCCCCACTTATGGTCACGGGCAAAAGACAGGCTCAACTTGGGGAAGAAACACAATCAATTTCATTTACTACAAATCAAATCAAAAACAAAACACAAGGGTATTAGGAAGGGAAACCAAACATCAGAACACCTTCCCCACACCCCTCCCTCCTTCCCGGCTCAGCTCCATTCCCGGTGCTTTCTACCTCCTCCCCCGGCGACACAGGGGAACAGGGGATGGGGGTTGAGTGAGCTCGCCACACGTTGTCTCTGCCGCTCCTTTCCTCAGGGGGAAGATTCCTCATTCGTCCCTTGCTCCACCGTGGGGTCCCTCCCACAGGAGACAGTCCTTCACCAACGTCTCCAANCGAACTTCCCTGGCACGGGTCCTTTCCGCGGGCTGCTCTCCAGTCACACACTGCTTCAGCGCGGTTTTTACCATGGAGTTACCACCATCTTCGGGAGCCTCCGCTCCACCGTTCACCTCCCTGGGCTGCAGGGGGACAGCCTGCCGTCTCACCACGGGCTGCAGGGCCATCAGCCTCCTCAGGCGCCCCTCCTCCCCCTCCTTCTTCACTGACCTCGGTATCTGCAGAGGGGTTCCTCTCACGTTCCAATACTACTACCCACTGCTGGTTCCCCTTCTTAAATCTGTTCTCCCAGAGGCGCTACCACTGTCACTGACTGGGTCGGCCTGGGCCAGAGTTGCGTCTGACTTGGAGCCGGGGAAGCTTCCAGAGGCTTCTCACAGGAGCCACCCCTGCGGCCCCTCCCCCGCTACCAAAAATACCCCACCACACAAACCCATAAAAAGGCCTCTGTTTATCAACAGGACTTCTGTTTTAAGTAAGCAAGGGGCATTTTCACTAACCCAAGCAGTAAGTTTCCTGCTTGCAGTCTACGAGTTGTATCCTTCCTTATAATTTGATAAGAAAAAGTAGTATTGACATTATTTCTTTCTGCAACTTTGAAAAATTTGTTTCTTTGTGCAAAATAGCTGGTGCCTTCACAGTCTACAACATTCTGGGCCATATTCCAAACATCTAACAGGTTAGCTCTGGTCAGTAGCCTGCCCTTCCATAATATTTTCTTTTACCTTTTATTAAAATAACTCAAGACTACCCCTTAAGCATTTTTTACAGTGAATAAAACTGACTATGGGATAGTCAGGGACTACGAAGTATTTATGTAACATGTCTGAGTATTTCTTAATAGTCCTGTACTTCTTCAGTAGCTCCATATTAAGGCATGAAATCATTTGACACTTTGCCTGGTTATCAAACAACAGGAGATAATCTATGAAAACATCATTCTTGATTATTGCTACACTTCAGTGATACAGTTGTTAAGATTGCTTCAGAAATAAAACTTCCTCTCAGGAATTGAGAGTCAATCAGCTGCCAGTCATGTCTTACAGTAACTTAAGCCATAGAGCTAATTCCTCTTAAAGGCTTGTATTTCATACTGATGTCTCATTCAATTAAATGTATTCATTCAAAGTGAATACTTGTCAGTTATTCAATTGTTGAAAAGTAAGTGAAATGTAGATCATATTTCTTTTCACATTAACATGGTTCAATATTTGCAGTATTTTGTGGTCATATTATAGAGACAGCTGGAGGAGCTTATACCAAAATGCCTTCAGATAGCTTCAGTTCTCTGGTAGAGTTTCTTCAATGACATAATTTCAATTTATTTTAGCTAGTAATAACATTACACCATATGATACTGTGTTAAATGTTGGGCTTGACCTCCTTTATCTTTACAAATGCATAAGCATAAAGCATATAAAACATAAGAAAAGGGTAAAAGGGGATGATAGTTCACAAATTAGCAAGGTTTTGTAGTTAAGGCTATCTGGTTAGCTCTTTTACTATGCAGCCTACACATCCTCAGTGGGAAGATCATAAGTGGCATCTGCTTTTTGACACAACTTAAAGACGTTGGCCTAAGTTATGCAAAGACTTCAGCCTGTGTGTGGGTACTTAGCAAGCATGAAATGACATCTGAAAAAGTGTTACTATTAAGTTGCACATTTTCTATATGTTGCTTTGTATGTTGATAGTGGAGGCTTTTTGCATCACCACCTTACCTTCACTGTGTAGGTTAATGGAGCAGCTTCTGAGAAGCCAGGCAGTGGTGTGTGGCTCTTGTGCCAAGCGGTCTCTTGATTGAGTGCATTTCCACCAGACTGCTTACCTAGAAAGCTCTGTAGAATTGCAATCTTATCTGCTGTTCAGAGGGCAAGTCTTAGGCATCATTAATTTAATCAGTAAGAGGAAAATTTTGGTGTCTTAACTTGTGTTCCCCAATCCCATTTTTTGTCTCTGTGGAGAAAGAAAGAGCAGCAGGTGGAGGCTGGCAGCCTGACTTTGCCATTGGGGCAGGCAGAACTGTTCCTCTCCACACCCACCATAGATGCACTCTGCTCCTCACAAGAGAACACATTCAATATTCTGCATTTCTCCTTGCCTTGTCTCAGGCAAAAATTATATGAGGATTTCTTTTCATGAACAAAATGTTTGCTTATGTTCAAAAGGACTAAAACAATTCCTCCGTGATTCTTCTTGGTTGTGCCATTGAATTTAGCCTCGTTTCACAGTGGTGCCTATACAATAGCAGTATTACATATAACTCTGTGAACTCATTTAGGGAACATCTTGTTGAACGAGCTGGGATGTTTCTTTCATTCTCTGCTACAAGCCACTAAGAATAAATCCTATTAAAAGTAATGCAAATTGCTCTCATTAAGAAGATAATCCTGTTTGGCCTACATAGAGTTCACATTTTTCTCCAGCAAAACATTACAGATTCTTGGTTCATTCATGAAGAAGCATATAGACTATGCCACTGTTGCTGATAAATAACACAATATCTTCTTTTTGTTTTGTACCTGCCCTCAAGTTATCATTGTTTTATGCAAAACAACTCTAAGCCCTGGAGTCAACCTAGCAGAGTTTAGAGGAGGGAGTTACCTGAAGCAGGAATCACTAGTATCCTATGCATGTGGTCTGACGCTGACCTGAACAAATTTGCACACATCCATTATAACTCACAGTACCCAACACTAATAATATGTTAATTCTAACAATATATTATACTGCGTATCATACAGTCATTCATACTGAAATCTTGTCGGTGGGGAAATGACAGCAGATCCTATGACAAAAGAATTTTAGGTTCTAAAACGATGATTATATGGGTGATAGCACAGTCTGTCTAAATGAAATCTGAAAGACTGGCATCCCATAATCTCAATTCACAGTCCTAAAAATATCATGCTGTCCTTCCTGAAAGTAATATAAACCATCACATTAACTCACTCTGAATATTCTAATGGAGGGTTTATCTTAGAGATGGAATAGACTGAACAGGCAAATTCACTGCAAATACTTCAAACATCAGTTTGAAAGTCATCATTTTTACCAGAACATTCACTTTTATTTGGAAACAGGGGATTTCAGCTGATGCTCACGCACAGTATTAAATGAAAAGTTGAAAGATTACTTTAAATGACCTGCATAGTTTTCCACGTGTGGTTCAAAATAGCTTTGTACATATTTTTCCTTCAGGGTTCCCAGGCTTCCCAGGGTTCCTGGAAATGCAACTTACATAGCAATAGCAAAAAATTATATGTAAAAAGAGCATATTGAATTAAATGGATGGAAGTATAAGGCCTTTATAATTGTTTATTAATATCTTAAAATTGGTCTAATTACCGCAATGTTAATAGTAATTATCAAACTCGTTTACTAATTCTTTGGTTCTCTCAGGCTACAAGAAGTCTCTTCTTAGGAAAATGCCTGAGCTACTGGCCATAAGCATTTTTAGAATAAAGGAATTATTAAACTTCCCTGTCATGACAGTGCAGGGAGGACTGCAAGAGTGGTAGGACCACAGGCAGAGCCCGTAGGCAAAACCAAGCATGGATTCACAAAAGGGAGGTCATACTTGACCAACATGATATCCTTCTATGATGAAATCACTGCCTTGGTAGATGAGGGGAGAGCAGTAGATATTGTCTACCTGGACTTCAGTAAGGCTGTCTCCCATAATATCTTCACAGAGAACCTAATGGGCTGGATGAGCAGTCAGATGTACAGCTAGGTCCAGAGGGTGGGAGGTTCATGCTACAAAGTCTTGTTGGAGGCCAGTACCCCAGGGGTTAATACTGTGTACAATCCTGTTCAGTACAATCTGGATGATGGGGTAGAGTATACCCTCAGAAAGTTTGCTAATCCTACAAAACTGTGAGAAGTGCCTGGTATACAAGAGGGTTGTGTTGCCATCCAGAGGAACCTTGACAGGCTGGAGAAATGGGATGATAGGAACCTCCTGAGGTTCAACAATGGGAAGTGCAAAGTCCTGAACCTGAGGAGGAACAACCCCAGGCACAAGTACATGCTCGGAGCTGACAAGCTGGAAAGTAGAAGAGGACCTGGGTGTCCCGGTGGACACCAAGTTGACCATGAGCCAACAATGTGCCATTGTGGCAAAGGCTAATGGTATCCTGGGTTGCACATCTCATCAATGTATATAAATATCTGAAGGGAGGATGTAAAGAAGAGAGAGCCAGACTCTTTTTAGTGGTGCCCAGTGACAGGACCAGAGTCAATGGGCACAAACTGAAACACAGGAGCTGCAGGCTGAACATCACCTTATGGGAAGGTGACTGAGGCCCAGCAAAGGTTGCCTAGGGAGATAGTGGAGTCTCCATATTCAAAAGCCATCTGGACACGGTCCTGTGCAACCTACTCTAGGTGGCCCTGCTTGAGCAGGGAGGTTGGACAAAATGTTCTCCCGAGGTCCCTTCCAACCTCAACCATTCTGCGGTTCTGTGATTCTGTGAACCAGAACTCTATTGTCATGGTCAAAGATAGTCAAGAGGACAGAGTTGTGATGGCTTCTGCAAAGACTAAATATTTTACCCAGTGACTGTGATGCTGACAGTGTTGCACTTCTTACTGGCTAGACTGAGGCAGTCCCAGCAGCAGTCGGAAGCTCAGAGTCATGTGTCCAGCCTTCTAGTAAAGCCTACACTGTCCATATCCGTACACCAATCACGCAGTATGGGCAACAAACAGGAGGAGCTGGAAGCCACTGTACAGCAGGGAAACTATGATATAGTTGCCATCACGGAAACATGGTGGGCTGCCTTGCACAACTGGAGTACTGAAATGGATGGCTATAAACTCTTCAGAATGGATAGGCAAGGAAGGAGAGGCGGTGGGGTGGTCCTGTTAGGGAGTGTTTTGATTGTCTAGAGCTTAATGATGGTCACGATACAGTTGAGTGTTTATGGGTAAGAATCAGGGGGAAGTCCAACAAGGCAGATATCATGATGGGAGCCTGTTATAGACCACCCAACCAGGGTGAAGAGGTGGATGAAATATTTTATAAGCAGCTGGGAGAAGTCTCACAATCACTAGCCCTTTTTTTTGTGGGGGACTTCAACTTACCAGATGTCTGCTGGAAATACAATACAGCGGAGAGGAAACAGTCTAGGAGGTTCCTGGAGTGTGTGGAAGATAACTTCCTGACACAGCTGGTGAGGGATCCAGCTAAGGAAGGTGCCCCACTGGACCTGTTATTTGTGAACAGAGAAGGACTTGTGTCTGATGTGATGGCTGGAGGTTTTCTTGGACACAGTGATCACGAAATGATAGCTTTCGATTCTTAGAGAAGTAAGGAGGGGGGCCAACAGAAATGCTCCCTTGGACTCCCAGGGGGCAGACTTTGGTCTGTTTAGGAGCCTGGTTGACGGAGTCTCCTGGGAGGCAGTCGTGAAGGGCAAAGGAGCCCAGGAAGGCTGGACGTTCTCTAAGAAGGAAAACAAAGGTGCAGGACTAGGGCATCCCCATGTGCCAAAAGATGAGCCGGCAGGGAAGAAGACCAGCCTGGCTGAACAGAGAGCTTTGGCTGGAACTCAGGGAAAAAAGAAGAGTTTATGACCTTTAGAAGAAGGGGCAGGCAATTCAGGAGGGCTACAAGGATATCATGAGGTTATGTAGGGAGAAAATTAGAAAGGCCAAAGCCCAAC
>VYZV01016406.1:809-23339 GCA_013401275.1 Pandion haliaetus
AAGATTTTTTTTTGATGCAGTTGTTTTTTTTTTTTTTTTTTTTTTTATTCAATGCAGAAATTTTTTAGTAACAGGCTTTACAGGGTCTTTGCTGAATACATATTTTTTGCCAACAACAATCCTAGTTATTATAATGCATCAGATCTCTTTGAGTCCATCTTTCACATTTTTACGTGAATGAAATAAAAGCATAAAACCAAAGTTGCATTTTCTTACTTGAGACTTAGCTTTGAAAGCCAGTAGCATGTTGCTTCTCCTGGTATTTCCCCAGTGAAATTCCTTCTGATTTGACAAAAAGCAAAATTCCTTGCCACTAAATCCTATGCTATTCATTGCCTCCTTATTGGAATAGTTTCTGTGGTCCTTCTTGAGCATTTAGTGTATACAGTGGATGCTGCATAGGTTAAAAAAAAAAAAGTACTGCAATATTTTATATGTCCTGTCAAATGGTATTTGAAATGGGTGGACAAAAAAAAGGCATTTTCCTTGTCATTTCATCAGCAGCCTCATCATTGCGAGGAGTCTTAGATAGAAGTCATAATAACATAAAATATCATATTTATGAATGCCATTGTCGCTCTTCAGGTTTATTGATCATTGAGAATTTCCTAGATCTTTATATTGTTGCATTTTTGTTGTGCTTTCTGAGAAACAATAAGTTTGGAAAAACAGTGGTATATTTAAAAATAATATTAAAATTAATAATAAACCATTAATTATGCAAAAAATAAACATACATGAGAATATAATTAAATACACTGTAGGCTGGAACATCAGGCTGGCATTGGACTATAAAAGAGAATTCCCTGTAACACCTTGTGAAGTAAAGCAGATAACCTTCCACCATCACCTTTGCTCAGTGCTATTAACATTGAAGGAGGCTGCAAAACAGCTCGTTAGCGACAGCCAGATTTTTTCTGCTCCAGACCACTCCTGTTAAGTGGCAGGTATTGCCTGGCAGAAGGATTATATACACAGATCTGTGACCTGCAAAATGTATATATTTATAATACCATATTCTATACAGTGCTCCTCTCCCTGATAGTATTTTCTGCTCATCCCTTCATGGGATGATGGAATATTGGGGGGTTAGGGGGGATTTATTTTCTTTTCAGGTTGCTATTAATCAAAGCTTTTTAAAAGGGCCTATATATTATATGGGAAAAGAATAGAATATCTAATAGGCTAAGATAGCACTTTAATATCAGTTTCTTTACAACTACCAATACTACTTTACTGGAGTTAAATGCTTGATCTGAAACTTTAACATAGGTAAAATTCGAGTGAGTTTAGTTCTGAAACTTGGCTTTCCCCTGCTATGGTCTAAATCTTACTTCTTAGAGGCCAGATCTTTAGAAGAATTTGATTTTGAATCTGTTATTCAGCACTGATTCCTTGGAATTTTAGAAGGATATTTCTGCACAGATCTGTCCTTGAAAAGGAAAAATAAATTATTATCATATAAAAAAAAATCAGATATTTATTAGGAGAGTGTTTGTTTTATATATTTCAGAGAAAATACTGCTGTTCAGAGCAGCCAGTTGGAGTGAAAGATATGCTGTATATATCTCCTCTGCATTCTTCAGTACCTTTTACATATTGGTGTTTGGCCAAAGTCAGGTTTTCTGTGGTTGTCTTGAAAACATTGAAGGACAGAGATTTAGCAGCATGAGTTTAGCCCCATCATCTTTGTAACTACCCTTCCAGTAACTGTAGATTGCTGTTAGATTGCCCCTTAGCCACCCCTTCACCTGACTAAACAAGCCCAGCTGCCTCAACATTTATTATTTTGGTAGCCATCTACTGGACCCTCTCAGGCTTCTCCACATACCCAAAGGTGGACACAAAGGGAAGCCCAGTGTTCCAGACATGGCACTGAGTAGAGGCAGTAACAGCTCCTCTTGATCTGTTTTCCACACTCCTCCAAATGCAGGCCAGGCTGTGGTTTGTCTTACTTGCAGTAAGAATTGGCCCGTATTCATTCCTGCATCTGCTGTAACTGCCGGGTCCTTTTTGGAAAGGTCAGTATTCATTTTCCCAGCCTGTACCAATGTGCTGGGTGACTGCCTGACAGCAGACCCTTCTGCTGCTGCTTGCTGTATGTTATGAGATTTTTGTTGGCCCAACCCTCAAATTTAGGCATTGGAACAGGCTGCCCAGGGAACGGGTTGAGTCATCATCCCTGGAGGTATTCAAAAAGCATGTAGACGAGTTACTTCAGAACCTGGTTTAGTGGGCATGGTTGATGGCTGGACTCGATGATCTTAAAGGTCTTTTCTGAACCTAAATGATTCTATGATTTTCAAGGTCTCTGTATCAAGACTCTGCCATCTGTCGTGTCAGCTAATTCCCTAGTGTATTGTCGTCTTCAAAGTACCTGAGGATGCAGTCTGTGTCATCATCCAGGTTGGCGACGAAGATGTTGACAAATGAGGATCCCATGTTCAAGCATTGGCTTATTAGCAGCTGCCAGCACATGCTGGGCCATTGATCCAGTTGT
This sequence comes from Pandion haliaetus, assembly GCA_013401275.1. Classification (NCBI taxonomy): domain Eukaryota; kingdom Metazoa; phylum Chordata; class Aves; order Accipitriformes; family Pandionidae; genus Pandion; species Pandion haliaetus. The sequence goes on from VYZV01016406.1 coordinate 3,310, forward strand.
CCAGTCAGTTCACATTCCACTAACAATCTGCTTGGCCAGCCCAGACACCCACTCTTTACAAATGAGAGTGCTGTGGGAGATGGGTTGAATACTCTCACAGTACAGAGTACATAATTTACTATTTTAAAGCAGTATGATCAGGAAAACAAAATGCAACTAAGTAAACAAAAATAAAATACTGCAGAAACAGGCGGCTAGAGAAGGCTGCAGGGAGAGCTGCGACATCACTTGGTAACTGCTACCACTGAGAATGAACTAGGTGTTTTTTATGTGTGTCTTGCCTGAGGTAGGAAGAGAATGAGTGTTTTCTTGCTCCGGTATGATATTTCAGTGGGATTTGCCAATATTTTCTTACAGAGTTGGATGAACAGTTTGCAGAGCAGAACTGAGGCTATGTGGAACATTGAATTGCTTGTTGTTTCCCATGTGTCTTATCTTAGCCCCCTTTCCGTGCCATCAGGATATTTAGTCGTTTCAGTGGTCTATATAGCCTATAGGGCACTACTGTAAGAAACTTGCCAGAGAAGCTGTTACTGAACATATATTAAGTACTGAAAAGGCCATACAGAAAACTCCTTTAGGCCCCTCAAAGGTATGAATAGCTGATGCAACTGTGTCTGTGTAGTAATAGAGTTTTATGCAACCTAGCCAAATGGGTTTAGTGTATTAACCTCACTGCAATAGGTCCGCCTGAGACAATTTAGCATGTGAAAGAATGCTTCTGCAGCAGAGAGCAGTAACAAACTTTTCCAGTTGATAAGGCAGTAGAGAAAAGGTACTATCTTTCTGGTCAGCTGCCAAGAGCTCAGCATCTGATTCATAAGCAAAGGAAGATGTGGAAATTCCCTAGGGATTAACAAACATCACCCAGTCTGATTTACAAAGGCTGTCAACATAAGACAGAAGAGACCCTGACATTTGGCAAGCTACAGGAGGAAGATTATGCTAGTTAATTCTGAATTCTCTTTCAAATCAGTTCTGTTTTTCCAAAATGTAGACTGAAACAAAAAGGGCCCAAGTTATGGACCCCATGATCGTGTGCTTCTTGATCTTTTTGTAGGCTCCTTGCTTGAGATGTGAATGCTGCTTTTTACTGTCACTTTCTCACAGCTTCTTCTGCCAGAGTCTGGAAGCTGGGCGAGAGCTCAGGAGGGAGGAAGAACATCCTGCTTCTGCCAGGGGGTTCCTCATCTCCCCTCCTAGGGGAATATGGTATAAAACTGAAAACAAACATACCGTCTCTCACACAGCAACCTTTTGTTTTCAACAGTGGTGTTGCGAGTGTTATCTATATCACCGGGTAGAATGCATGGTCTTTGCCTGTTTTATGATAAGAAAAATGGTTACGGAGATATATATATATAATTTCAATTGATGATGGTACAAAGAATGGATAGGATATAAAGAAGAACATGGATTCCTGCTTTTTTTGGCAACTGAATATTTCAGTTCTCCTAATTTGTAGAAAAACATATTTCTGAGACTTCTTCCAGTTCAGCAACTTTCTTCAGAATATTGCCACGATCTTCAATAATTAATATTGAGACTATATAATCTGATACTTTGATTTCCTACAAAAGATAAGAAATGTCAACCAAGAAATGCTTAACTGTGTTTTTCTTGAATTACTTCAAATGGAAAAGAATATAGCCTCTAAAACAAAGGCATATATTTTAAACAAAGCATAGCATTTAAAATAGTAAATACCCATTTAATTATTTAAATTTTGATTTGTCCATCTTGTCCAAATTAGTTTTAGAATCACTTCTGTTCTAGATGTGCATTTATTAATGGAAATGTTAGGGCAACAGTAATTTCATGAAGCATATTTATTTTTTAATAAATCATTAGTCCACTGGAATTTGAAAACTTAATCTTTTACAGAGAATTGCAGATAGAATCAGTGCCTGTATTTATATGCTAATGACTCTAAGGGAAGAAAGCAGAATTAACATATAATGCTTAATTAAGAGAAAAAAATTGCAATAATCCTATAACTTGGAAGTAAAGCACAAACCATTTCTGGTGCATAATAGAGGTTTTAATTATGTACTTTCAATGTAGCAATTCTTAAATAATTGTTCTGGCACTGGCAATAACATAGAAAAAAAAAGTCCCAGTGAAGAGTATTGAAATAAAGTAATTCTGTTCAGTTATAATTTTTGAAAGCTCATTCCTTATAGCCTGTTTTGTGCATTTACATCATTGAGTAGAAGTTTTTATCATTAAGTATTTCACGTGAGAGTATTTAATTCTGCAATGTGCCTGCCATTCTGCAAGGTGCCTGCCATTCCATTGTCTTTAAAAAAGGTAGTATCAATCCTCTGGAATCAATAAGGTTTGACACGGGGTTCTAGGGAGGCAGGGTTAGATTTAGGGTGTTTTCCTATATACTTATATACATCAGTGTTCCTCTTTGCACTATTTTAGTGGTCCAGAACAACATTGGTGCTTCAAGCTGTTAATGTGGTTTCTCTGCAGGCAAATGGTCTTTGCAGAACATTTACCAAGTAACTGTACTTTGAGATTAAAAACCATGTCACTTCAGTCCTACGCTCACCAGTTATTAACTGTGGTTTATGTGGCTGATCCAAAATAGAATTATGTCTATTCCAATTCAGATGGAAATTAATCTCAGAAATACTGAAGAAGTCTACTATTTCTCTGCAGAAATTTTAAGTATGTGATTGCTCTGCTTCTTACTTTCAGATTTAAAAGATCTAATTAGAACAAGCTTCATCTTCTGAAGTAACAAATATTCTCTGTGGGGGTTTTTTTTGTTGTTGTTGTTGCTTGCTGATTTTTTTTTTCTTTTGACAGAGAAAATCCAGAGCCTCACCTGAGTCTTTTTTTTCAATAAGTTTATTTCACAAAAGAGTGTTTTCCCACCTCTGTAGCAAAAATCAATATATGATATAAAGAAACAAAGAAATGCCAAATGGTCTCCACACATCTGTCTCTTTCACTCTTTGAACTACGCTATTCATAAAAAAGCCTGACTACTGAGTTTTTCCAAGGAGCACTCTAAATATTGCACAAACACATTGAGGTCAGGATTAAATAAGAAAAACTTTAAAAAATTAATCTGCCAGGCTCTGCAGATTCAGGACTGATATCTGATACTAGAAAACAATTCAAAGGAAAGGAAAGCAATAGCTGACTCAGTGTGTGTGTGCAACTTTTGTTCCATAAATTGCATAATTGAGCTTGAAGATAATTTTACATGTAGAGATATGCTTTGGTGAATTGTGGCTTTAGGCTGGCTCTCAGCACTCAATGCTGTGAAATATTTTTTCATGTTTTCCTGTATCCAGTCCACTGCTACGGTGTTTGTATCCAGGTGTTAGAATGCTCTTCAGTATGCCTTTTCAGAGCAGCTAACAATCTTAATCACTGCTTTTACTAGAAGCTGTGCATAAATTCTCTGTACTTGCTGAGAGTAAAATCTACCCTCAAAGGATACCACCTTCTAAACACCATTTTGAAAATGCAAGTAGGATGCAAACTGAGGGATATGAAACATGCTACTCATACGTTCTATCCAAAAGTAAAAAGTTAAAGCTACATCTTACCTGTAAAGTGCCCAATAACATAACAGGAGAACCCAACTTCATGAAATTCATGAATGGTGGGTTTTTTTGCACAAACAAAAAATGTCATTAGTAGTAGAGCAGCTACAATATGCGGTGCTTGCTTTGTTTGGAAAATACTGCTTTTTCTTCAGACTGTCCTCCCATTCTTCCCTTCCCCCACAGTTCCTTCCCACCCACTGTGCTGGTGAAAGATTTTCCTCTGAGGTTACCTACCCTATGTGCTCCTGATTGTCTGCCTGTTAACTTCTTCTCCCTATTAGTCTTCCGCGTTATTGTGAACTGCAGCCTTTGTGTCAGGTGGCCTTCAACTACATAAGCCTTTAATGTAAGCATTAGAAATAATTTCAATGTTTGTTGTTTTCATTTTAATATTTCACTATGCTTCTTTTTTATTGATTCTTTTGCAGGGTCAAATTCAAAGAGCTTCTGAAGGCCTTCGGTTGCCATCTGGTCAAATTAAGTATGTAAATATTACCTGAACTGCATAAAGATTATAAGGTGCATTTGAAAATTAGTCCACAATTTATTTCAATACAACAGGCATTGTTGGGAAAACCCTTTATTTTACTAAATGTACTTTAAAGAAACATAAGATTAAATGTATGATTAAATACAGGGTTTATAAGAAGCAATCAAGAAGAATCAAAGAGATTAAAGTTGCATCATTTGAACAGGAAGGTGGGCTGTGAAAACAACTACTGAAGGATTCCAATAGTTACTTTCATAGAAAGAAAACTTAAAAAGCAACCAAAGGACGGAGAGAACATTCTTAGTCTCCTGATTCACACGTGGGATATACTAGAAGTGAGTAATTACTCTAGGAAATGTTTGAAGTAATCAGTATTTGGGCATAAATGTAAATTAACATTTGCTTTTGGTAGAAGTCCCATGCAGCTACCTTCCATTCATATTCCCAATACAGATAGGAAGTTCCCTGCCATTCAGAGCAGTAATACCAGCTTTGCAGTGAAGTGCTGATTAAGCTTCAAAAAGTAATAATATGGCTGTGACCCTTTAAAGGCTGATTTTTCTGTATGAATAATAGCATTTACAGTTATACCAACTGTGATGAAAATTATGAAGCTAATGAATCCTGGGGGTTCAGGACACATACTGAGTACTAATTGGGATCAAGAATAAATTTCACCAAAAGCTGTAACATTGAGAAGTGAGCAACTTTCTGGATAAGGGGTTTATGCCTTTTACTGAAGGAACTGAAAGTAGCTATTAGTGGAGATTAGATGGAAGATTATGTGATTGCTTGCTTAGATGGTATGTTTGCCTTAAAAAAAAAAAACACAGAGAGAGAGAAGGTATTTCTGTATTAAACTAAAATACCAAGACCTTTAAGAAGGTTACGCAAGAGAAACTAACAACAACTTTCTTGTGTCTTTATCACATAATGAAAAACTAGAACTAATGGCACCTAAAGGTTCAACTCTTTAAGATCTTGGTTACTTCTATACAGTGCTTGATGTCCTCTGCTCCTGACCTTATTAAAAGTTGCTGATGTTAAGTGATTTGAATGGCGGTGCAGTCTGATGAAATGTTGATATCTGCAGCTAAAGTAGTCACTCTATAACCTCTTAAAATGTATTTCAGTAAAAGCAATTTTTGCCATGTACTAGTGGGTAGCCAGAGGCTTTCAACGGACCTAACAGCACCAGCTCTCAGGCCTGTTTGACCTCCCATGGCCCCATCTGGGCTTAGCTGGGATAACAGTTGCCAAGGGGGCAAGTGACCTTTCATTGCCTCCCCTGCTGTCACTGGTTCTGGGGATGGCCTGGCACCCCTTGCTGGTCCCTTCATAATAAGCAACAGTCCTTTGTGTTCACTGGTTTGGGGAAAGATCTCTTGCAACTTTCAGGCTTTAACTGGGCACTGCTAAGAAGGAAGAAGACTGTGATAAGGAAAACATATACAAATAACCCTAAGTGATGCCAACACTTGGAAGGAAGAAGCCCCTACCAGGGACATTAGAATCCACCCAACAAAGAGCTCAGGATGCTTTGTCACGTTCCCCCCACTCTTCTTGAGGAAGTCTGAAACTATCAACATTAAGACCTAGAGAAGCACTGGAAAGGGGATACACTAGGAGTCATAGAATCATAGAATGGTTTGGGTTGGAAGAGACCTTAAAGTTCATCTAGTTCCAACCCCCCTGCCATGGGCAGGGACACCTTCCACTAGACCAGGTTGCTCAAAGCCCCATCCGACCTGGCCTTGAACACTTCCAGGGATGGGGCATCCACAGCCTCTCTGGGCAGCCTGTTCCAGTGCCTCACCACCCTTACAGTAAAGAACATCTTCCTTACATCTAATCTAAATCTACCCTCTTTCAGTTTAAAGCCCCTTGTTCTGTCAATACATGCCCTTGTAAAAGTCCCTCTCCTACTTTCCTGTAGGCCCCCTTTAGGTACTGGAAGGCTGCTATAAGGTCTCCCCAGAGCCTTCTCTTCTCCAGGCTGAACAACCCCAACTCTCTCAGCCTGTCCTCACAGGAGAAGTGCTCCAGCCCTCTGATCATCTTCATGGTCCTCCTCTGGACTCGTTCTAACAGGTCCATGTCCTGTACTCCAGGTGAGGTCTCATGAGAGCAGAGGGGCAGAATCACCTCCCTCAACCTGCTGGTTATGCTTCTTGTGATTCAGCCCAGGATACGGTTGGCTTTCTGGGCTGCAAACGTACATTGCCAGGTTATGCTGAGCTTCTTGTCAACCAATACCCCCAAATCCTTCTCCACAGGGCTGCTCGCAATCCACTCATTGCCCAGCCTTTTTTTGTGCTTGGGATTTCCCCAAGCAATGACAATTTTTGTTCTGCATGACAATTTAAACTTTATTATTAATAAGGCTCTCAAATTAATTAGATAATTTGGAATTTTAGCCTGTTAAAGCATTAACTGGGCTAATAAATTCTTCAGTCCACATGCATGTTGTTTTCCCCTTTTCTCATAACAAGATCATGAGTGTAGCAATAATTGACAGTGAGACAGAGGTCTTTTCTGGAGGCTTATTCTGGAGATTCATCTCATCCATTAGATCAGATAAAGTCACCATTAAAGTGCCTTTTTAGTTGTATTATTGACCCGAATGATTGACCCCACAGGGACATTTAATAGATATGACTAGTGGGATTTTGCAGATGGACCAGAGCTTTTCTCTGCCTGTGCTGAACAGACTAGACACAAGCTTTGTCACCAGCAGTTCCAGAGAGGGAACAACACAAACTTGGAGCTGTCTTCAGGACACTACAAGGATAAGCTCATAATCTTCTGGCTCAACACCAAGCCATGCCATAACATGTCTTTTAAGAAAAAAAAGGGAAAATCTAGGTTTGTTTTAAACATTTTAAATATGAGAGAATCCAGGACATGCCTTATTAAGTTTCCTCAGTGGTTAATAATTCTTACTGTTTAAAACATACCTTCTTTCTAATTTGCATTTCTTGAGCTTTAACTTCCAGTCAAGGCATATAGTTGTTTCTTAGCCTGCTATGGGGAAAAGCCCTCTGGTGTAAGATATGCTCTTTCTATGTCTGTACTTATAGATCCCTTAAGCTTGACTTTGATGAGCTAAATAGATTGAACCTCTTAAATCTCTTTCTGTAAGGCAGATTTTCCAGTCTTTAAATCATTCTTGCAGTTTGCCACTCTACTCTCTCAAATTTGGCAACATCCTTTTAAGTGTGTGGAGAATAGATTTGGATATATTATTCCAGTAAACATCTCAGATAATACCATCACTTTCCAGATATCCACCTGTTAAACACTGCTAAAGATCATATTAACTCTTCCAGCTAGACAACCTTCTAAGAAGTCAGTCTGAAATGGATATTTAGAAAGACTTCTATTATTTTCCAGAATCACTGCTAGAATGGTACTGTAAGCATGACCTATAATCTTTGGTTTAGAAGTATGACATTAAGGTCAGATAAATTTTAAATGTATGGTTCTTAATGAGTTCTGCAATATAACGCCTTACTGAAACAATAATATAAATAACTTCTAAACATGTTTTTGTTTTTGGGTTTTTTTTTATATTTACCATAGTGCCTTTAATTGGAAAACATTAGCAATAATTAATGTTTTCCAAAAATGGGTGGCACAGATACTGAATGTGACTGGCAGAAGAAAAGTTGTTGCTCAGGCTGTTGTTTGGATGGGACCATTATGTAGCATATGGTTATTGTCTGCTGTATGACTCTGCACAGCCTATTTCAAGCATAATCAGGACATCTTATAGATAGAGTGAAAATCCCACTCATCTCTATACCCATTAAATGAGCCTTTCAGCACAGTTTTCTTTTTGGTATAAAATTGTGCATATTCAAGCTCATGTTGGAGAGTTGCAAGTTCAACCTACATAAACTACTGCAGTGCCACATGACTTAGTGCTTTACTTTATGCTAGCTAGTTCTAATATGGATGGAGAAGAAAATATCCTTGATCCTCTAGCAAATCACTCCCAGTCTCTCCTTATATGGAACTGAAGCAGATGTTTGTGAGTTCTATCAACATGACATAGTACATCTTCCCATATACATTATGTTCAGAGTTTTGCCGTGAAATAACTCAGAAATACGTACTTGGAAATGTCAAATCTGAGTTGTATTGAGCCTTAACAATGAAGCCAAGTATGAAAAAAATGCATGTTGTTATTAAATTGTTATTAAAATGCACGTATATATTTGTCTTACAACACAAGTGCACCCTCAGTAAGTTTGTGGATGACACTAAGTTGGGAGGGAAGGTTGATTTGATCGAGGGTGGGAAGGCTCTACAGAGGGATCTGGACAGGCTGGATCGTTGGGCTGAGGCCAACTGTATGAGGTTCAACAAGGCCAAGTGCCGGGTCCTGCACTTGGGTCACAACAACCCCATGCAACGCTACAGGCTTGGGGAAGAGTGACTGGAAAGCTGCCCGGCAGAAAAGGACCTGGGGGTGCTGGTTGACAGCCGGCTGAATATGAGCCAGCAGTGTGCCCAGGTAGCCAAGAAGGCCAAGGGCATCCTGGCCTGTATCAGAAACAGCGTGGCCAGCAGGAGCAGGGAAGCGATCGTCCCCCTGTACTTGGCACTGGTGAGGCCGCACCTTGAGTCCTGTGTTCAGTTTTGGGCCCCTCACTACAGGAAGGACATGGAGGTGCTGGAGCGTGTCCAGAGAAGGGCAACGAAGCTGGTGAGGGGCCTGGAGCACAAGTCTGATGAGGAGTGGCTGAGGGAACTGGGGTTGTTTAGCCTGGAGAAAAGGAGGCTGAGGGGAGACCTTACTGCTCTCTACAACTCCCTGAAAGGAGGTAGTAGTGAGGTGGGGGCTGGTCTCTTCTATCAAGTAACTAGTGATAGGACGAGAGGAAATGGCCTCAAGTTGCACCAGGGGAGGTTCAGATTGGATATTAGGACAAATTTCTTTACTGAAAGGGTTGTTGGGCATTGGAACAGGCTGCCGAGGGAAGGGGTTGAGTCACCCTCCCTGGAGGTATTCAAAAAGCATGTAGACGAGGCACTTCAGGACATGGTTTAGCGGGCATGGTTGATGGTTGGACTCGATGATCTTAAAGGTCTTTTCCAACCTAAATGATTCTATGATTCTATGACTTAAGGATTTTACTGTGTTTGATATATTTTGTATTTATTAAGAATAGCTTATTGAAAGATCTCTTATTAAAAGGATGCCTCAATTACACTGAGTGGATTCCAACAAACTAGCTTAGGTAAAGGATGATTTAACTTTAACTTCAATCAAACTACTGCTAAAGTTGACAGCTGAATTAAGGATGTCTGAGTCAATAGCAATTCTTTTAAGACCAGATGGGTCCAGAGGGACTTGGTCCAGGAGACACAAAACAAATAGCTCCAGATCAAACAAGTTATAAGCTCCACTGGGTAAGACCCAGACATGATAGCTCAGGTTCAAGGAACTTATGTATTAATAGAGATTAGGAAGGAACAGCTCAAATATTTTCTTTGAACTTTTTTTTTATAGAAGAGAAATGGAAAGTGAGCATTTAAAAGTACAAAATATTTTCTGTCCAAAGTATGACCAAATGCTCAGAAGTCTGTCTCTCTGAAAATTAGCATTGTTTCTCTAATACTAAAAGGTCTTAATTAATTTAAAAATCACAATATTGACTTTGATATGCCATACCTACTGTTCTTAGTATTTATGCCCACAAGTATTCTCAAATTAAGCAAAACCAAAATTGAAGCAGCCTGTTCAACCCCAGCTTTTCCATATGCCTTATGAAATATGTACGTGTTTTTTACAAAGCATGCTCACATTGTATCTGTTTCACAGAATCCCTGAGTTCTGCAGTGTGAAGAAGGGAACTGAGCAGCTCAGTACCTTGGTAGTACTGACAAATCAACAGGAAGAACAGACAGCATTCTTTCTGTTTGGAAAGTCTTGATACTGTTCATGTAAGTTGAAATGGTGAGCTATGGCCCTAGTATAGAATTTGCAATTTGGGAGAAGTCCAGCAGTGCCCTGATAGGTGTTTGGGAAATTCTATGAAGTCTTGCAGAGCATGTGCAAGTTGTGGATGTCCCATTGGCTTATACAATGCCTGAGTTTGCATAGATTGCATAGATTTCCATGGGTGTGGGAAAAGATGTATTTGCCTGTTTCTGTGAAGGCTAATTTATTTCTTCATTTCAAATTGCTGCTGCATAGCAATGGAATGCTAATAAAAAGAAAAAATGGGAGCTGAATCCTTTGATTTGTATAGTAAACAATAGGCTCCTTGTATTTTAATATTAGTGAATGTAGTTTGCAGTAGGAGCTCTGCCTTGAGTTATACAATGGGTACAGCAGAGCAGCATGGTGTGCAGCCTGCCTTGGTTGTCTGGAAATCCTCTCCCAGGGCCTGTTCATGTAGAAGCAGCCTTGTCAACAGCAAGGCTGTCTGCAAATAGGTAAGAGTTCTTACTAAAATTTATTAAACATTCCTTAGAGTTTCTAAAACCATTTGAAAGCCTGGCATTTTTTGCAAGGAATACTTCCTTTCCTAGATACACAACACACAACAGGCGTATTTTGCTGAAAGGATGACAGTATGGACTTAAAAAAATACAACCACCTATATGAATCTTTGAGAGATATTTTGACTCATTTTGCCTGCTGTTTAGAGTAAAAATCCAGGCAAGTCTCTTTTTCACAGCTAATTTTTATCTTTCAGTTTCTTCCAACGAAACATTTCTTCAGGGTTAGATGTCTATGTGACAGACGTCCTAGTTTTTCATTCAGATTTGATTTTGGGGCAACTTTTCTAATGAGCTCTGTGAATATTCATGAAGAGGTTGTGATGCACCTACACTTGACTTAACTGGGCAGTGAATCAGTTGCTGCTAAAGCATACATAGAAAGGGAACTGAAAGAGGAGGATAAAGGGAAAAAAAAAAAACCCCATAACTGTCTTTTTACAAATAATATATTGATGGGGAATAATTTTGGGCTGAAAGAATCTCTCATGGGAATGAGAATGTAACAATTATAGGATGTTATTACTTATGTAGAAGGTGGTATATTTAAAAATCAGTCATAATCCTTTTGACTGTCTGAAGATAACTGTGCTTTCATCCTGAAAACCGTCTCTAACATGAGGTCCTTTACTAAGATCTTTCCTCAGTATGTTTTCATCTTGTATATTCTTAGAATTGTTAGATGTTTTTATTGTCTGATCCTGAAATTACCAATAGGACCCAGGACAAAGAGACAACAATGTCTTAAAGCCATTAAGGAAAGCTAATGTGAAGTACATCTATCGTATTCCCTTGGGTTTCTGTGTTCAGAAAGTGATCCCTATTGTCTGTTTTAGTTACCTTTTCTTCTTGTTTCTTCTATTTTGCCACAGCTTTTTTTTTTTCCCCCCTTTTCGTTTACCCATCTGAACAAGAGTTGTGCAAATAGCCAAAGATTCCATTTTCTTTAAGGATGTTAAGGAGTGCCCTAATTACTGAGCTTTTTGTTGTTGTGGTGGTAAAGTCAGACACAATGACAGGGTTAGTTTTTTGGGTTTTCAAACTTTGAGCAAATGCAAACCAACCTCAGCTCAAATAACCTTAAACAAGATGTCTTGTGAAGTTCTGATGAAGTGGCTAGGAAAGAAGAGTCAATTTAATTTCTTCCATTTGTGCTAATTGTTAAAATTTAGATTTCAGACTTCAACTTTAAAATTTCAACTTTATCATGTCTTCCAGTTTGATCAAGCTATTATTTTAAGACTGAAGTGCTAGAGCCATGAGAGACATAAAAGCTATAGTTTCATCTCCTATTTAAATTCCTTTATTTTCTGTATATCCCCAGTCCTTCTCCCCTAAAAGCATTTATGTTTTTGGGCTTGCTAAACAACACTTAAAATTATTGTCTTCCAACTTCATGGTTGAATCTAGCAGGATCTGAATGAGAACCAGAACTCTGATTATTATTTTTTTTATGCAAATGGTTTTGCTATTAAACATAGCTTATTATCTGTCATGTCATTCTCCGCAGGTAGCGCTCTGCCCCTGTGGATTTGCCAGTCATTGCCAAGCTAAATCTATGCCACGGTTAGTGGTCATACACCTCCTAATTTAGCAATTGCCTTAAGAACTCCAGGCATTTTATACAAAGAGTTTGAATTCTTTTCTCTTTCCTAGATAAAAAACTTTGTCACAGCTCAGCAATCACAGAGACACTGCTCTGCCTGCCTGCTTGATTTGTTTTCTATTTATAAATAGATTTATCCCTCCAAAGACGTTCATTTAGGAGGGAGATCAACTCTAACCAATAGCAGGAACTGAACAGATTGGAGAAACAAAGCTTTGGAGGGAGGCTGAAATAAATCAAATTAACTATGTAGCTTTCATTTGTTTTCCATTATTCCAAAGTAAGACAGCATTCTGGATATTTTTGAAATGGAAGAGACAGTGGAATCCCAGTTATCCAAGCATCCACAGTCAGTCACTCTTTCTGATGAACTTTCAGCATCTTTACTCCCTGACTATTGACCTGCTATTACTCATGCTTCCATTATTTATGTTATCCCAAAATATTCATGTGAGCCTAACAGTTCACATAATTGATACTATAAGAATAAAAGGATGCTCAGCAAGAATAGTCATGCTTTCAGGCTTATTTTGAGTGTTCTCCTTTGATCTGCAGGTCTTTTAGAACTTGAGTTTGGGAGGATATATCATCCTGTGGGTGAGATTTTACCTGATGCTGTTTCTAGCAGAAGCGCCTGCATCTAATTTCTGATTCTCATCTACCATCTCTCTCTCTAATAATTCTTTTCCTTCAGAGAAGGAGATAACATATCTATGTGTCTAGAGATACTGGTACATATCTGACCTTTATGTCTTCTGGTAAACATTTAGAATTTAAATTGCTTGGCTGGTGGAATGTTTCAACCTTTCCTCATGAGGGCTGATCTTCTATGTTTGCGAGGCCCATTGAAAGTAATACATGCTCACATCCTAGCAGAAGAGCTAATTTCTTTTTTATTTGAACCACTACTTAAACCATCTCACCCAGTGCCAATTAATTTCTGAAGTTCTGCTCATTACATAACAGTAATAAATAGCGTTCTGCTCAATATAATATAGGATAAATCTACCCAAACAAAATATAACTCTCTATTGTGGTGCTTTCTAGAAAAAGGCAATTCAACCTCCTTTATTGAAATTCTATGGGTACATTCATGGGAGAACCGCAAGAGGTAAGTATATATCAGGTAGAGCTTAGAACACAAATTCAATTTCTTTACAGTAAGGTGCTCATAATCTCTATTAAAACAATGTTCTTATATTTTTGACATTTGTGACACTTTATCCCACTCAGTTTCATCTTAGCCTCATGTCTTTCACTCCCATAATGCCCCCTGGCATAGTATACAACAAATTTTAAATAAAATTTGTTTCATATTCTTAGTTCCATCTACGTGTGTGTGTGTATCTGATATGTGTGTGTGTATCTATATGTATGTGTATATAAATGGAAAAAAAAATTGGAACTTTTCTGGAGTTTTAATGGCTTTCTGTGTTGTTACACTGAGAAACTGCCCAGATGAGGATTATGTCTCCTTTTATGTATTGTATCAGTTTGAGTACAGTGTCAGCTTTCGATAAAAGAACTATGTAAGTGAAGAAACAGGTGTGTATAGTAATTTTTCTGAAGGGATTGAGAAAATGGAATTTGCTATACTGGATCATATAATTCAATATTAAAGTCTTGTGGCTTGTTCTGACGGAGCCAGTAGTTGATGACTGATAAGATGTGAAAATCCCAGCAACATACACCCATATATGAATATATGGCCATACATGTATAAATCCAAGCAAAGGAAGACACTTTTTCCTTGATCTCTGTAGTGATATGTGAAATGCCATAGCATAATTACCCTTTTTTAGTAGGGCACAGAAAGGTATCAGTTATAATGTTTTGTTGTGTTTTGTTTATTTTTTTAAATGGAAGTTTAGATGCTATGGACTTGTTCAAGCTATCACTGTAACCAGTATTTTCATGACACTTAGATCTACCTATGATATTAATTTAAAAAGAAAATTTCAAATTAAATTGTCCTCACTAGGCAGCAGCAAGCCTGTTATTTCTCTCCAGGCAAAAGTTTAGTAAGAAATTTCTTCTCAGTTATATCCTGTAATCAGTTAAATGATTTGCCAGAAAGATATGCTTTAGCTGTTTGTCTGAACCCGGTCATTTGAACTGTGATGAATCATCAACAAACTTGACTTGTGGAGTTACTTTAATATATACACCATATATTCAAATATAGATTTAGAATCCTCTGATGGGATTCGGAAATGTTTGAGGAAGGTGGTGGAGTGTAGATTTCTTAAATTATTTAAAATAAGGTTAATATAGGTTAAGACTGTAAATAAAGAATTATCCTGGAAAGTAAATGGGAAGTCATTGCCAGTAATATCTTTGCAATTTTCTGAATTCAGAGCCACTTCAGTAATCAGACATAGGACTTCCCCAGATATTACAAACTAAAGCAGAAACAGTTAAGGAAACGTAAATAGGAGTCTAAGAAAAAAATCCTGTGGAATGAAACACTTAAATACGTTGGGTTTGTTCCAGACTATCTGTCTTTCCCTGTGGCAGATCTTCCTTGCGAGTAAAACAACAGATATTAAAACACTGGCAAATTTAATCTTTAATTTTTATCTTTTGCCTATAGAGAAAACCTGTGAATCACTTCCTTTTCTAAGAAGCCTAGAAGGACTAGTTAGTTAGAGAACGAAGCTATGATGAACAGCTGACTCCAGTTTTTTTAAGGACATCATAGGATATTAACATGAATCAGCAGAGCATTGCAAATATTCTTGCAGAAAATAACAGTTTGTCTTATAATTTCAGTATGTTTGTCCATTCATGTAACAAGTCTACAGTCTGAAATTTTGGCAGAATTCAGCTGGATATCTCCTCCCCACCCCCCCCCAACCCCTCTTTAATGGGGTTTCTGGAAATCTTTCAGGATTAATTACTGGTGAATCTGTACAACAAAATAAAAATGAAATAATTTGGTAGCATACTTGAGGGAAAACAATTCCAATCTTGTTTGCAAATTAAAGGTCTCAGTCCAGCAACACTTACTCAATTCAATTGCTTTAATTCCATGGGATTACTTGGGGTTTTTAGCTCTAAGGGTTGCTGGATCTTCTTTGACCTGAGCGAGAAGAGCACACAAACATATATTTGTCAGTTATGTGATTTAAATCACTAATACTAGCTGTATGCTGAAAAATAAATATGCAACTTATGTCTAGCCTCGAGTCCTTAGTAATTTATAAAATCAAGATTTATATGAATAAAAGTTACAGGGCTAGTCTCTGAGACGAAGGACATTCTTTTTAGACAGCATCAATTACAGAGGAATACCTTAAAAGCAGCCCACCTTTGTGTCTAATAGACATGTGAAAGGTTAAAATGACCAAACTTATTCATGGGTCACGTGGGATTATTAAGTAGTTGCCACTCTCTTCAAAAGATGCTGGGAGCTCCAAGTTTGGCTTGAGGAGGCTGAACTTGAATGCAGAATAGATTTAGTATTTTCCCCCTAGAAAGTAAGGAGGTGAAAAAAGGTTTATGAAACCTGAAAGTTCTGTTGCATTTCTATTACAGGCATTTTTAGCTAAGCAGAGGAAATTTGGAAATCTTGGGCTTGCCTAAAGGAGGTCTTGAGGCAGGGGTGCTGATATTGCTCATCGTGTGGTACAGGGACACGGTGCTCGCTTAGGGTGGAACACTGAGTCCTAGCCCTTCCCAGCCTCACTCAGAGTAAGAAAGTTAACTCTGGTCTCCCAACTCACAAGAGTGACTATACTCAACTTCTAATGTTGTGTGTGTAGATATATATCTATCTATATGTTTACATATATTTAGATATATTAAATTCCTTTGTAAAAAGAATTGTATCAGAAATGCCAAAATAAGTATTCTTCCTTTTTTCCTCCTTTTTGGTTTCTTGGCAAAAATAATTTGATTGCAATTCTGCAGTAAGCTTGGCCCCTAAAACCAATAAATTTCAGTGAATCATCCTTTACTCTTTCATGTCTCTGGAAACATGCCCAGTTATATGCAAAATACTTTTAAATTACGGCAGCTTTTTGAACTACAGGTTCAGATACCCCCAGATCACCAGTGACTTATGAAAAATTTTGACTTTACAGGCATATATAGAAAGCAAGAGGATATGTAATTGAATGAGCATGCTTGTTGTACAGCAAGCTCTTTATTCAGGCTCCTTGTAAGAGAGGCCTTAAGTAGTACTTCAAAACTTAGAAGAGAGGAGGAGAGTGGATTGGTGATATAGGAACTACCATGCACAACGTAATGTTACTGAAAAATTAACCTTCTTTGGGATTTTTTATTTTCTAGTAAGAAAATAACAAGGATAATTTGTTTTAGTTTTCTGAACAGCAAGATTTCCTGGTATTGCACATGCACTGGATTTAGGAAAACTGCTTTTGAAATTTTACTTTTATACTTGGTAATCAAAATGATACTATATAATGATGTATTCTTTTAAGTACTACTCTTTGCTACTTTCTTAATCTCTTTCTAAATATATAGATAGTTGAATATATGACTCATATTTTTTAGCAAGGTGAAAATTAATGCCTGTTGAGTTTAGGTGGCTAGTTTGCCCTCATAAATGACTGCCCTTTCTTTGAAAGGTAGTCATAGAGTTGTAGATAGTGGTAGAATGATAAGGAATAGATACTAGGGCTTTTTTCACAGGTGAAACTATGTTCATTTACTGCCCCTGGGACTGTGGCCAATACATTCCATTAATGAAAACTAGTGCAAAGCTGCAGTGCCCCATTTGTCATGATACACACAAATATAACAATTTTACTTTACTTGATGAATTTGAGAGGACAAGGACTATCTTATCCTGTCCTGAGATATAAGGTGTACTGTTTCATTAAATTAAATTGATTTTAAAAGTAAGGAAGACCTTCATTGTAATGTTTAGTCTTTAAGTTACAATTCCAGCAGAATTTATGTGATTTAAACATAAGATTCCACCTGGGAACTGAAATCTCTAAAGTCAATAAAACTTGGAGTTACAGCTAATCCGGCAGTCCTGTGCTGGGTTACCCGACGGAGTTCTGGCATTGCAACCATACTTAATCTTTTTGCTAGCCCCATAGAGCATGAAAGACGTAGAGGCTATCTCACCAACCTCTTTCTCCTGATATATGAGTTTTCTTGTGCATTTTGGTAGGGCATGTATGATCAGGCAGTCTGAAAAACAGGATGTCAGACAAGACGGACCACACATCTGATTTAGTATAGTAATTCCTATGTTCCTACAGTTAGTTGCTGTGGGAAATAATAGTTATAATGTAATCCAATACAACTACTGGCAGGAGACAATCCAAGAATTGGAATTTTAGAGTTTTGTTTAGAATGAAAAGCATGTGTTAAAAGCCATATTGATTATTTTAATCCAGTCTCCCATAGCAATATTGTTAAGCAGTATGACTCCTCTTTGTCTATAGTTTGCCTGGCAGGAGAGGAACAAAGACATTGATCTGTTATTAACTAAATATACTGGAGAATACTTTGTACTAACCATTTGAATAGGAAATGGAAGAATGCTTTAAAATAACATTTGCTACCATGCTTCATGGTATCACCATAGTAACTAAGAGTTCCCTCTGAATGCTGTGCTTTTGTGCTTGTATTTTCACACAGAAAAGAGACATTAGCTACTGGTCTTTAAATAAGAAAACTGATCATTAATTTTGCACTTTGTAAAGTCCCATTAACCAGAGCATATTTGCAAAATTATATGCATCGAACAAAGAACGTAGCAATTTTAAATTAAAGAAAATTATGATTCAATACACCATGAAAAATGGTTTATTTAAATAAATGTTTTCAAAAATAATAATATTACACAGCCTTTAAAAGCCTAACTAAAAAAAGTGGCTAGATAGCTCAGAGGCTTTGACTCGGATGTTGAAGCACACATCTGTTTATGTCCTTTCAAATACCGCTTGGGTTGGTGGTAAAAGGAAGCTGTTTCAAGATCATGATGTGGTTGCACTAGTAAAATGCACTTGTGATCTTCAGGAAGCTGTAGATGTTTAGGTATTACGAAATTCATTTCTAATGACAATGAACTGGCTGCTTTAGTAATGGTGATGGGAAGTTGCCATGAAGACAATAAAATATGCAACTAAGAGACCTTGAACAAGTCTCTCTTTGATGGACTAATCTGAAAATATATGTGTGCTATGGTTTCTATGTTATATCTCCGGCATCACAATAAAGCCTCCTGTTAACTAATCTCAATACTTTTCGTATTCTGAACCCTATTAAATATGTAAAACACAACCTGCTTACAGTTATGATTCACACAGTCACACTGTCTTGAGTAATTAATGTTGATAGTAAAACTGACAGCAAACTGAAATGGTAACAATTCCTGTAAATTAAATTAGGATAGTATTTTTCCCCTTCCTCTCTTCCTCAGAGAACTACAGTATGAGAGAACTAAGGCCTTTAGTCACACTTAACTCCTTGTGAAAACAATAGAATACAAAAAGCTCATGCAGGTTTGCTTGTGCCTTAGATATGGAACTCAACTCCACTAGACGTGTGACACAGCAGTGCATTTTTTAGGAACAAAGGAAGGGTGAACTCAATGTATCCATAGGTTGCTCCTCAGTGGAGAAGTAAACAAACAATATGGAGGGACTGTTGTGACTGAGTTTTAAGTAAAAAGTAAATAACTGTCCCTACTTCAGAGAAAATTCTGTCTTTCCCAGGCAAAGAGAAATTCCATCACAACAATCCAGCTTCTTGATGGTCTCTGTGATGATCACTGAGCTACTAGAGCTGATACAGAGCAGCAGCAACATAAATATGGACAGAGAAAGGGTCAGCCTGTCACAGCTAAAGTACTGAAGTTCTTGATTTGTGCATATGAAAGTAATTTTAAAAGTTCACTCTGCATTCCTGTGTGTGTCTTTTTTTAGTATATGTTTCATTCAGTCTGTGAGGGATGATTACCACTCAGTCAAAACGAAGCTTTTCATGATGAAATGCATGAAAGTGTATTCTTAACACCCATATTGTTTGATTTGATATCCGACATGAAGCACATTTAAAAATACTCACATAGAGTGCAGCTAGTATGTATAGCGCAAATGTTGCCGTTAGTGTAACAGACTGTAGTAAATCTAATAGATTAGCAGAAAAAAATATAATAGCAAGTGGGTAATAACAGTTAACAGCTTTGAACAGCTAACTGCTTTGGGTTAAAATCTCTGGAAATACTACCATTTGTAGTACTGTTGAGTCTTAAGTGCAGCCACATACACATCCCTTTAGGACTCTTTAGTAGTACAACAATGCACCATGGAATAGTAATGAAAAATTTATGTAATTTTGAAAAAAAGTTATGGATAATATTCATTCATTATTGGTCAAACTTCTGGATATTAGAGAAGTGAGTTAACTGTAAGTGCTTGTTCCAAACCAGATTTCACACTGGAAATAAGAAAAGACATTTGCCTTCCAGGTACTTACCGATTCCATTAGACATGATGGATTTTTTGTATTATAGAGGTTCTTAGAAGATGAAAAATACTGATTGCTTCCCTTCTCTAATATAGCAATAGTTCATGTCTTGGAACTAGTTTTATTGTCAAAGTGAATAATATTTTAATATGGTTAGAGATGGCCTCATTCTTCTTGATGGAAAAATGAAATGACTTTTGACATCAGGGTGTTTTGTTATCAGTTCCTTGAGTAGCATCAATATCACATAATTTTGATGGTGTGCTGCAGGTATGATTTCTGGAAACAAAATGCAAGAGGAAAAAATGTCCTTAATGCATTACTGTTTGGGATCCTTCTCTGCAAGTAGTGATAGTGTGTTACAGCAAAAGCATTTGGGTTTCCTATAGAGCAAATA
>VYZV01016406.1:28727-42317 GCA_013401275.1 Pandion haliaetus
CACGGTGGAGCAGATATCCACCTGCACCCTGTGGAGGACCCCATGCCGGAGTAGGTGGGTGCCTGAAGGAGGCTGTGACCCCTGTGGGAAGCCTGCGGTGGAGCAGGCTCCTGGCAGGACCTGCAGACCCATGGAGAGAGGAGCCCATGCTGGAGCAGGTTTTCTGGCAGGACTTGTGACCCCGCGGGGGACCCACGCTGGAGCAGTTTGCTCCTGAAGGACTGCATGCCGTGGAAGGGACCCACGCTGGAGCAGTTCGTGAAGAACTGCAGCCCGTGGGAAGGACCCACATTTGAGAAGTTCATGGAGGACTGTCTCCCGTGGGAGGGACCCCACGCTGGAGCAGGGGAAGAGTGTGATGAGTCCTGTCCCTGAAGAGGATGAAGCAGCAGAAACAATGTGTGATGAACTGACCGTAACCCCCATTCCCCGTCCCCCTGTGCCGCGGGGTGGGAGTACGTAGAGAATCCGTGAGTGAAGCTGCGCCTGGGAAGAAGGGAGGGGTGGAGGGAAGGTGTTTTGAAATTTTGGTTTTATTTCTCATTACCCTGCTCTGGTTGATTGGCAATAAGTTAAGTTAATTTTCCCCAAGTTGAGTCTGTTTTGCCCATGGTGGTAATTGGTTGAGTGATCTCTCCCTGTCCTTAACTCGACCTGGGAGCCCTTTGTTATATTTTCTCTCCCCTGTCCAGCTGAGGGGGGGAGTGATGGAATGGCTTTGGTGGGCACCTGGCGCCCAGCCAGGGTCAACCCACCACATTGGTAAAGAGTGCATGATTTTGTTGGGTTGGTTGCTTTTATTAATCTTAGGAGCAGGAGGCCATTTTCACAACATTTCAGGATCTTTTTTTAGTTTCAGTTTTGTTTTAAATACTAAAATAAATTAGGAGGTCTCCACATTGTTTATTTTGCAATTATTTTCAAAATGGAATGCTTTGATCAGCATGACAAGTTGTAATTTTTTCACTGAAATCGTATTATACTCTCTTCCAGAAATTTTGAAAACTCTATCATCAGCTCTGAAGTTAACTCTAAGGAATACACTTATTAACCTTTTGCTATGCACCCCAAACTGTATATACCATAGAACTTTGGAAACTTATTTTAGATGCTGACCAGACAATGGGATTATACAAGGCAATCAGATCACTCATAAGCTGAGCTGAATGACATTGTTCTTTTACATTATTTGTTCCTCAAAAATGCACTTTCAGAATAGCTGAAACAGTATTTTGAAATACTGAGAAATGTTTCAACAGTTGCAATAAAAGCCAGGGAAATGAAGGACTACATTCACAAAACTGCCATAGAATGAAAATGGTAATTTATCCTCATTTCCTTCAATATCTCATAGGTTAGTGTATTCTCCTATGAAATAGAGGACTGCGTTTCAGATCTCTTTTCAGCAGCTTTTACCCATCATACTCCACCTGCCAGGCAAATGTCCTAGGATCCAGATTGCAGTTATTTTTATTTTTGGTGTCTGATACAATTGCTATTTAAGTAGTTCATACAAAGTTCCATCTATCAGTGCATTTCTGAATGATTTGGTCTAGGGTACAGCACCATGGTGAGTCATCTCACACAGAGGAAGGATATGAATCTAAGCGTTTTGTATTTTTAAAGTTTACGTTAAAAAGAGAGAGAAAACAAAGGTCCTTATTTCTCTTCCTTCTAGAATCTTCATTTATGAGATTTCTTTTTTCTTACTTTTCTGTACTTCAATTTTAACATGCTCAAAAACCAGATATTCCATTTCAGGACACATGAAGTTAGACCCACAAATATTCATGGTAGCCTTAATCAACAAATTGCATAAGCTACTGTTAGAGGGAAGGACTTTCAGTACTCTCGTAGCTATTTTGGCATTTCACAATGACCTGAAACGCGAGCTTACTGCTTTCTAAAGCACATAAAGGTGTCGCCACATGTAAAAGTGTGATGAGCAAAGGAACACTGAAAATGTTCCCATATCATGTAGAGAGAAGTATCAGCTATGATTTTCCTTCACATGGTGAAGGAAGGTATAGATTCCAATCAGCGGTGCCTAAGGAAGATGTCGCTGTCCTTTATTCAGTGCATATTACAGTTGAAAATTCAGCTTGTTTAAGTTCTGGAAGCAACAAGAAACCTCTGTGCAGTTGCAGCTGTTACTTTGTTCAAGGGGAAAATAAATTCAGCTAAACTAAAACAAATGACTAGTGTTGGCGACAATGGCAAACACTGTTTTGTGACTTCTCCAACTCCAGGGATGTGGGAACAGTTTTCTGACACTGGTCCCTGTTTACCAAGCTGTAAATTTTATTCTATGCAGTGTCTGAACCAATAATCCACTCCCCGCCCCCCCTCAAAACCAACAGAAACCACAACTTTGAAAATATCTTGTACTTTGTTTTTCTACTTAACATAGCATTATGCATAACAGATGTGTTTCATAACAATAGTGGAAATAACACTGGAAACTAAACAGAACACATCTTTCAAGAGTACTTTTGTGCACAAGTAAAGATCACACTGGCTTATGGTATTTGATGTTAAGCCAAGTACGAACCGCAAGAACAACCTTCTTAGATTTAAAAAGATAGCACACATCTGTTTTCTAAACCCTGATATTCCCCGATATTTGCAGGCATAAGGAAATGCTTACAAAAACCTGATATTCTTAGAGTATCCAGGTAGAAAGCACCATAATATATAAAAAAATTTTTTAAAAAACGACAAATTTTGAGCAGGTTTATTGCATTTCACTGCTAATTTTCAGAGAGTTTATTTAAATGAAAACAATTTTTTACTGTACTTCTCTCTTAAAAGCAGAGTCTACAGGAATCTCTAGTTATAATACTAGTAGGTAAGAATGTTTTTAATCCCTTATTTTCAGAATCGCTGTACATAATGGGAGCCCAGAGTAGCAGGATAATCAGTAAGGGTCTTGCTGTTGACAGTGCTGGAAGGATGCTAGGCCCTGTGAGTGGTGATACAGTCTCACAGTTCTGGTGCTCAGTGATAAGCTGCGTGTCCTTCATTCACTCCAGTAAAAGCTGTGGGACTAGAAGACTGCATCTTGCTTTGAAAACGTCTGCATGCACGTTCCATGTTATGCACTAGCAGAATTCATTTTCAACTAAATATATAGCTCTGCTACA
Source organism: Pandion haliaetus (assembly GCA_013401275.1). NCBI lineage: Eukaryota > Metazoa > Chordata > Aves > Accipitriformes > Pandionidae > Pandion > Pandion haliaetus. The sequence goes on from VYZV01016406.1 coordinate 31,871, forward strand.
TTAAATATTGTGTTCCCATGGTTTAATTGTGTTGTAGGAATTAAGCTGTACAAAGATGGTTTCTAAGTTTGTAGCAGAGATGAAGGGCATTATTATCCATTGTCAGCCTGTGGTGTTAAAAACAGCATCAGTAATATCTGTTTACAGCGAGAAATTATTAGATTAATGCTGTAACAGCTTCTATTTGTTTTCCTTTGTTTCACATGTATGCTGAATAAGAGACCATAAAAGCCCCTTGAATGTTAAATGCTGGATATTTAAAACGACTGCCGCTACACTGAAGCAATCGATGGGATTGCTGCCGCAACTCCCAAGTTCTCTTTGTGAAGGGGCTGCCCCAGTGCCTTCCCTCCAGAGCGTGCAGGTCCTCTGAAACCCCCACCCAGGCTTTCGCACTCTCTGCTGCAGACTGGAGGCTGGCTCCATTAGAAACCCTAGAGCATATAGAGATGTATTAGTGGAGCTGATGCCTCGGGACCCACTGGAAGGTTTCCTGAATGCTAAGCACACCTGAGGATATATATGCAAATTTTCCTTTGGGGGAGAGAAAGAATTTAGGTTCATTTCCTCTCCTTGACTCAGATTTTGGAAGAGAAATTAATTTCTGATGAGAGCAATTTCCACAACCTCTCTATAATGAACATCCTTTTTTTTTGTGTGTGTGTGTCCAGAGTCTATCCAAACAATAGATTTAATATTCAGCAATTATGTACTTTTATTTTTTGTCATCTTCCTATTGGGAGCACTGAGGTCAGGATTCAAACAGTATATATTTAAATACTGTTCAACCCTGTGAGAGCTACTGTTGCTGTAATACTTGAGTTGCATGGATTTAATTATTCTCCTGGAGAATTTGTCTTTAAAATTAAATACTGCCGTGCCCTGCAAAAAAATTGCTAAATGTGTACACATTTATTCTGTGTGGTTACTGCCTTTGCTGCATATCTGTCAAATAAATAAATACATAAACAGTTCTCTGAGTTAAGAAGGGCTATCCTTAAATAAGGAAAATTACTGTTAGATGGTTACTTCCAACCAGATTATTGTTGTGCATTTATTCTTAACTGCCCTCTGTTATAGGTTTCATTATGCTGCCTGTTAGAAATGACAGCCTGACAGCTCTGTTGTTTCTCTGGGTCAGTTTTATCTCAGTTATTGAATACTCAGACCTCATTAACTTGCTGCCAGGCCTCCAGAACTGCAAGGATTGCTGTCTGCAAATATAAGCGTTTAGTAACAAGTAGTTTTGCATTAATTTTTAGCATTCTGATGGGGTTTAGGGGGAAAAAAAGTGGCTGGACATGGGAAAAAGGGGCTGTTAGTCTGGGTACTTCAGTCATGCTTAATACATGTGTAATATTTGTGAGTGATTTTTCACATGTAGCGCAGATTTTTGTTCTGCTAAAGGAACTGAATACATTTTCAATCTCCTCAAATTTTGGCCTGTATCTAGTCTACTCCATTTTTCTGTTGTTTTACTTTAGGGCAGCTGGATTATTTGAGCACTAATCACCCCTTCTGTTACTAAACAGTACCTCACATATCTATCAGTAAAAATGATCTAACCTGGCAACAAATGCTCTGCAGTGGAGTATACCTTGTTCTCGAGTGCACCATGTACCTTAATCGGTCTGTGTTTATGCTCAAGGGGATCCTGATTACTATTCTATATTCTTTTTCAATTGCTCCTCAAAGTCAACTCAGAGTTAAGTTTTTATATAGCAATCAAAAAAAGTCTAGCCCAAAAGCAGCTTGCTTATTATTTCATGCTAATTTCAGGTAAAGAAGAGATAGGTATGTACGCAAAGGCTACCAGCAGTTCACAGGATCTTCAATATACATATTCCTGGTTTTCTGACAACTAGATATACTGCTGATGGCACTATTTAAACACTGAAGACTTCATATTTCCTTCTGCTGGCTTAAATATTTATAATGGCATGATCTGTTACTTAAATGACAACTCAGTGATCTACATGCAAAAGATTGCTCTTTGTGCTTCTTTTGTCCTCTTGCTATTTCTATGGAGGCTGACCTAGCACTCTATTTCAGACCTTACGGCTGTTTTAAATTTCACTGTTCGTTGTAAGTGACTGAAAATGTATCTACGGCTGGCAAAGGAAGAATCTGGCTGTGCCATGTTTTCCTTGCTACATCAACAGAAGGAAGAAGTGCATAAACTCCAGTAAAAGCTCTAAGGTGAGGCTTCCTAGGTGATTTAGCAGGCCTTTGGTCCACACTGTCCAGATCATGCAGCACAAAATAATCGTGAGATGACTCCTACCCTTTCTCCATGTGTGTATTTAACTCTCCACGTGTCTATTGTACAGGATATAAAGCAGCAAACCTTGCAGACGTCTCCCTGTTGAATATTATTTGTGATTAAAGTAATTTCAAAACAAAGTAAGTTTCAATTTTGGAGACTGAATATAGGCTAAGTATTTCTTCAATTACAGTTGTCAGTTTGAATATAATATAATTTGAAGATGTGCAAAATTACCAGGTGTTTTTTCCATTAGCATCCTATTTGACGATGAAAGCAGAGCCATATATGACATTATGATATGCCAGGATTAGAAGATTTATTTTTGCTCACTTAATATATAGCAAATAAAAAAGAGAGTCTTTATACTGGAACTCTTAAACTTGCATTTCAACCACGTACTTTAATTAAAGTATGAACTAGGGGTCTTACCCCTATGNCTTGGCAGGACAGTAAAAGAAAGCTCCAACATTTTACTGCTGAACTGTACATGTCAATGACTATGAACAGTGCGTCAGCCATCGAGGCTCTAACTCCAGCACTTCTCATGATTTAAAGGGAACAACCACCTATTCACATTTTGTTTCCAAGGTGATGGATATAAAAAGTATCAAAGCTTTCAACTAAACAAATCAAGGTGTCGCTGTGCAATGCTATGTAAGTGGCTCAGGTAAGTAACGCTAAATCTTTTAGTGACATTCAAAGATTTCTATCAGAGGCAAGCCTGTATTCTCAAAAGTTCAAGTTCTGCTTTGCTTGGGCTCTACAGATTAAAATGTTCCAATGTGTTGCTGAAGGTAGCCTAGATGCTACACCGAAGCAGAAGTTATAATGCTTAACAATGCTGACTGCCCCGGGTGCTTGCTGCATGCACAGCAGCACGGACTTGATTTCTCTTTTCCATTATCTTTTGACCTTCTGAATGAAATGGAATTTTTATAGTGAAAAATCTTTACCTTTGACTTAACCTTGCTTCATGCCATTAGGGTAAAATTAGCACCAAATAGTATAAACACACAGAGGGGTCAGATCTTTCCGGCTTAGTCTATGTCTGATTATAGTTTAATTGTTCTCGGTTACAATAGCCACTGCTTTATTTGCATTAGTGTCCTGGTTTCAGCTGGGATAGAGATAATTTTCTTTCTAGTAGCTGGTATAGTGTTATGTTTTGGATTCAGTACCAGAAGAATGTTGATAACACACTGATGTTTTCAGTGGTTGCTAGGTAGTGTTTAGTCTAAAGTCGAGGATTTTTCAGCTTCTCATGCCCAGCCAGCAAGAAAGCTGGAGGGGCACAAGAAGTTGGGAGGGGACACAGCCAGGACAGCTGACCCAAACTGGCCAAAGCAGTATTCCAAACCATGTGACGTCATGCCCAGTATATAAAGGGCTCAGTATTGGGGCCAGTTCTCTTTAATATCTTTATCAATGATCTGTACGAGGGGATTCAGTGCACCCTCAGTAAGTTTGTGGATGACGCTAAGTTGGGAGGGAAGGTTGATTTGATTGGGGGTGGGAAGGCTCTACAGAGCGATCTGGACGGGCTGGATCGTTGGGCCGAGGCCAACTGTATGAGGTTCAACAAGGCCAAGTGCTGGGTCCTGCACTTGGGTCACAACAACCCCATGCAACGCTACAGGCTTGGGGAAGAGTGACTAGAAAGCGGCCCGGCAGAAAAGGACCTGGGGGTGCTGGTTGACAGCCGGCTGAATATGAGCCAGCAGTGTGCCCAGGTAGCCAAGAAGGCCAAGGGCATCCTGGCCTGTATCAGAAACAGCGTGGCCAGCAGGAGCAGGGAAGCGATCGTCCCCCTGTACTCGGCACTGGTGAGGCCGCACCTTGAGTCCTGTGTTCAGTTTTGGGCCCCTCACTACAGGAAGGACATGGAGGTGCTGGAGCGTGTCCAGAGAAGGGCAACGAAGCTGGTGAGGGGCCTGGAGCACAAGTCTGATGAGGAGTGGCTGAGGGAACTGGGGTTGTTTAGCCTGGAGAAAAGGAGGCTGAGGGGAGACCTTACTGCTCTCTACAACTCCCTGAAAGGAGGTAGTAGTGAGGTGGGGGCTGGTCTCTTCTATCAAGTAACTAGTGATAGGACGAGAGGAAATGGCCTCAAGTTGCACCAGGGGAGGTTCAGATTGGATATTAGGACAAATTTCTTTACTGAAAGGGTTGTTGGGCATTGGAACAGGCTGCCGAGGGAAGGGGTTGAGTCACCCTCCCTGGAGGTATTCAAAAAGCATGTAGACGAGGCACTTCAGGACATGGTTTAGCGGGCATGGTTGATGGTTGGACTCGATGATCTTAAAGGTCTTTTCCAACCTAAATGTTTCTATGATTCTATGATAAACTGGGGGGAGTTGGCCTAGGGGGGATCACAGCTTGGGAGCTAACTGGGCATCAGGTGGCGAGTGGTAAGCAATTGCATTGTGCAGCACTTGGTGTGTATATTCTAATCCTTTCAGTATTATTATCATTATTAATTTCTTCCTTTCTGTTCTATTAAACTGTCTTTAGCTCAACCCACAAATTTCACCTTTTTCCTTCTGATTCTCTGCCCCATTCCACTGGGGGTTGGGGGTGGGGGAAGTGAGCAAGCAGCTGCAAGGCTGGAGTTAAACCATCACAGTTAGTCATTGGCTCAATAAATAGTATTGCTATCATGTAGGAAATATCTTCAATGTTCTATAACAGTTATAAACTTAACTTTACAGGTGATGTAGAAAAGCATTCTTAATCCCATCATGCACACACAGAAACTGTAGCACAGACTTGCTGAAATGATGATATTCAGATATGACTACCTAATATTAAGCCATTTAGGGTCAGATTTTTCAGATGAGATGAGTACCTACAGCTTTTACCGAATAACAAAATGCCTTCATTTGACTGAGACTATCCAGCGAAAACACACTTACTGAAATACCTCATTTCTTCAGGAATACATATATTTTCAGAGTACTTTTTATGACATGTAGGCAGAGCTGCCAGCTTTCTTGTAAAAGCAGATCTTTGTAAGTAGGACGTTAATTAGGTACACAAATATGTCTTGCTCCTAATATCCATTTTGTAAATATCTCCCAAGAAACAGAATAAAGGTTGAAGCGCCTTGATAAATATATATAGTAAAAGGCATAGACACAGCAGGACAGAAAGACATATGGCAATATGTATGAAGAACCTTACTTGACAAAAGAAATAAATGGCATATGTAGTTTAGACACCTGAGTAGGGACAGTTTGGATGAAGATGAAAGATAGGCAAATTAAAACCTAAAAATCACGGAAAATTGGTATAGACCTCCTAGGCAAGACTTAGAAAGAAAAGGAAGATAAGGAAAGCCTATAAAAAGGATAGATCATTAATCATTGGAAATTCAATTAGTTAATATTGACTGGGCTGGCAATTATGGAATTGATAAGAAAGGGTACCTCTTCCTGGAGGTAACACAGGACTCTTTTCCGATACATTTTGCGGACTATCCAGTAGAAGTACAGGCTATTTTATACTTACTCCTAATATTGCTGGGAAATAAGACAAGGATGATAAATAAGATAAAAGTTGAGAGTCATCTAAAGTCTAGTGATCACAATGTCATCAGAACTTCAAATGCCCTTGAGGTTATAAATGTGAAAGGCAATATCTCAAAATCACTGGACTTTAAAATATAAATAAATAAAAATAGAGAGTGAATGAATGTGGAATGTGTTGAAAAAAAAGTTGATTAAAATCAATTTCAGTTTGGGGAATTTAGTATGAAAAACTAGCTGGATTGCACAGAAGCAGTCCTGAGAGCTGGCCCTCAAGAGACTTTGTTTCATGAGAAACTGCTGGATTTTTATTCTCCTGGATGGTGGATACCGGGTGTATTTTAGAAATAATTTGTGTGGTCTCTCGGGAAATATGCCAGCCATACAATTCTTTCTCATGAAAACCTTGTCTGTTGCTTCAGAAGACCCTGTTTACTTACACTGATGCTTGAAAATGAGATGTTTCAGTTTGAAGGGTACAGATTACAATAAAGAATTATACTTCTAGAAAAACGGGAGCAAAAAGATGCATTCACTGAAAACACTAACGACTTTGCAGGCATTCTTGTTAGTATAGGATTAATTTTATGGTCACAGAAAGAACACTGCAACCATCTTGAATTATATGAAATGAACAGGTTGAGTAGAGTAAAGCACTAAGCTAAGCATATCACTGAAGTCAAGAGGGAGTTGTCTTAAAAAAAAGGTATCATCTCCGAAGTTCATAGGACAGGGAAGGCTGATATTTGTCAGGGCTTGGCTAAATTAAAAACAGTGTTTGCTGCAATTTTTTTCTCTAGCTTAGTGTCTTTGGTCTTCACTGGTCTTAGTAATAGCTACTTCTCAGGAATGTGCAATCTGCCAGACTGCAGGTAGTAAAGTCAAAATTTTTATTCTTCTTTCTGTAGTACAAAAGAACTGTAATATGCAAAGGCATTCTGCCTGCCCACCTTTTAAGACAATACTTCCCAGTGTTACGATCTGCATATAACCAATAGCTCAGTGGTTAAAGTACTTTCATGAACCACTGGAAAATTGGGCTCTATTTCACTAATGTGGATGAAGGAATTGAACTCTAAGGCCTCATGTTCTGATTGAATGGGTACTTGGATCACTGGGCTATTGAATAGAAATACCAAGGATTCATTTTCAGAGATTTAAGAAATTCAATGAAAGCAGCTTTTTCCTTCTTATGAGGTGTTTGAAAAGAAAATTAAGTTTAAAGCAATATGAATATTTTATATAACACGATTTTTCCTGTTTATGGCTTATGTTTAGGAAACAATAAATACATAGCATTTATTAAAATCAGTTCTCCCCACTTCCTTGCCCCCTGTCCCCCCTTTTGGGGGGGGAGCGGGGTTGTAGTTTGGTTTGGGTTTTTGACTCAACTGTTGAAGGGAAGAATCAATTAATCCTCTAGATTTAATGATAAAAAGTGGGATGCCAAGCCACTGCTTTGGAAAAAATGGAACTGAGTGAGGGTATGCTGCTGTTTGTAGCTGTGGCTTTATATTCTAAATATTTAAAGCATGTTCTTTACCTTTAAGACAACTGTAAGTTTTAGTTAGCTAGATGGTTTCCCAGGCTCAAGATGGTAACAGAGAGTGTGATTATTTCTTTCATAGACCAAAAGTTTCCTGCTGTGAGCCCGTATTTCATAGTGGCTGAACCTGGAACTTTGGCCTCTTAACCTACAGTGACAGCTGAGGTGTTTCTTTGCAAATTACATCAACTTCAGATCCTGTGTTTGACAGGGCATTAATATACACATATCTCAAGAAGTTTGCTTTTGCAACGCACTGTACAGTAGTTTGACAAGGCAATTCGAAATAAAAAGTTATTGAGGAGGAGCAGTTCAGGTACAGAGCTCCGGGAACAAAGAGCTAATCATATTTCTTTATGTTAGACTGAAGTTTAAAGAGATATCAATTACAATTAGACACTGTCAAAACAGACAAGACATTCTTAATAGCATTAGGAACGTTTTAGGTTTCATGTCTAGCGAACAATACCCTTAAAATCTTTGTCTGGAGCTTGTAACATAAAATCTGAAAAGCATCTTGCATTTCTTGAGTGGTTTGGGTAATGAATCACCCAGGATTATTTATTATAAAACTCAGTGTTGGTTTTTTTTTTCCTCCAGAAAGATGACTTTCTTTTTTCTTAAAATGTTATTCTACAGTTTCAGCTGAATTGCAAAATACTGCATGATCCATGAAGTAGGCCGTACCACCCAGCAAATACCAACTTTTATCAACAGCTATTGTAATAATAGTGTATTTAATACCTCAGTGGTGTTATATGCAAATACTGTATATGAAATACTGCATAATAACAAAAAGATGAGTGAGTGGAATTGTTACAGCAAGAAAAGACAAGCAGCTAGAAAGTATTCAAGTGTAAGTAGGACCACAGACTGAAGCCTTAAAGAGACTGCTGTAAGCAAAGTTAGGAAAGGATTCCTATAAGAGTATAAACATGAGCATGAGGGGAGTTATTCCTAGAAAAGTCACTGCTTTAAAAACATTGGCTGTGCTGTTGCAATTATACTTGAGGGGCTTTTCATAAGAAAGAATTTGCGGTCAGTCAAGCTGACATTGTTCCTCTGGGTTGAAGGAGTTAGACTTGCTCTCTACAAATTAGTTTATGAAAATAAAATAAATACATTGGGCCTGTCATTTGAGGGGACCAGATGCACGGTAATAGCTAGAGGTATACACAGTTAGTGATGTCTTGGCTAGAGACATACATCTCCAGCCTTTCTCTTCATTGATCTGTGGTGAGACCACAGACATGGGAGGAGTAGCCATGGCATTAAGTTAGTGAATCTGTTGCTCAGAGTTAGAGGCATAGTTTTGAGTCAGATTAAACTGTCTCAGAAACAGTTGAGTAAAACTCCCGTGTATGTACTTTGATGTGTCTCTATCATATTTGTGTTTTACTAAATTAAGTTCAAAACCAGATGTGAGCATATGTTTATACAATACTGTTAGGAAACTGTGATACTGTTTCTACTAAGGTTTGCAGGTTTTGCTGAATACTGAATCACTGCTGCTGTTTGGGTTTGGCTTGATTCTGAGACTCTCTTTTTTCTAGAGGTGGTCTAGAGGTAACTCTCTGTTTTCTAGGGAATATGGTCATTCCCAGGCTTGAATTTTTTGCCAGGACAAGCAGAGGTACACAGATATACGACTGGAAGGGGAAAAACTAACTAAAACTAGACTCTTAGATTTGGCATAACACTTTCACAGGCAACACCATCCGTCTTAGGCTATTGAACCTTGAACTGATTCTGGAGTCAGGATTCATAAGCCAAGGTTCTTGGGAAAGGTGGTGTGCTCAACACAATACAAGTGGCCATGCTGGAAGTAGTATTGCCACATCAGCTTTGTAACCAGTATAATGATGTCTTTTTTTCCAATCTTACTGTTGAAGAATTTGGCAGAAAAATTTATATAGTTTTCAGTCTCCAAGCCTGCAAAAAAGGATGGACGGGAAGAAGAAAGAAAAATAATAAATTGCATGGTTATATCACAGAAACTTTTCAGTGATTTTGGGTTTGGTTAGTCACATGACAACTTTATAACCATTTATCACATCAAATTAATTTTGCAAATTAACCTGTGCTGCTACAGAATATGGATTATCTCAATTATGGAAATGTGGTTTCCATTACTATTCCATTATTATACCATCCCACTTATGACTTTATGGTAATAAGTGCAGGGCATAACTTTCACTGATATTATCACACCCCAAATTGCTCATTCAGCTGCACATTATTTTATAGAAGCTGTTAGGTACACCTGCTTAGAACTTATACTGCAAAGTTAAATAATATTTCAAAGAGAGAGATACTTAATGTCTGGAAAAATGATGAATGTCTAGAAATGATTAATTGATAGTGTCTCGATGCTATGGTGAAAGGCCTCTCAAAAAAGCTTACATAATTATAATGGTGAACTTGGGTGTAAGGTATGATAGTACTATTATTTCCCACTGTACGTCATGGAAAAATAACTATTTACTTTGGATAAACTGACTCCGTTCATTTTCAAGTATTAACTCCTCAGTAGGACCTTCCTCAATGCCTTCAGTTTTCTCTTCCATAGCTTAATCACAAGTCTATGCTATTTTCTCTAGCCCCGGCATGCCGACGCAGTGAAATGCAATATTATGCAGCTATACTGGAGAGTGATTATTGGAAACGGTAAAAAATAACAAGGCATATAGCCTTGCTAAGTGAGATGGGATGAGACAACTATTGTGCTTCTGGTCCCTGAGCTACCTAGCATTGTGCTAGTACAGCATTGTGCTATGTATACAAATTATGGTTTCTGGGAGGGTAAGAAAGATTTGGAGCTAATATCTTTTGTTTCAGACCAAGTGACTCTGATCAGGAAATAAAGAGTCATAGAGCTTTAGCTGCTGCAGTATCAGCCAGTGCTGTGCAGATTTATCAGAGGTCTGAGTTTTCTAGCAGCTGATTCTAGCAGATTCCATGTCTTACCCAATTCACCTCTGTTATGGGTTTGTGTGGCGCGGTTTTCCCTTGGTGGCAGGGGAGGGGGGCTACAGAGGCGGCCCCTTTAAGAAGTTGCTGGAAGAATTCGCTGCCCCAAAATGTCGGACCCGCGCGCCAAAATGTCGGACC